>JBBPCW010254074.1:0-13616 GCA_037974425.1 Phenacogrammus interruptus
TCTCTAGAAGAATGGTGGTGAACGCATTGTGGCTTTAATAAATGTTTTGTAAATGTGTGGTTTGGGGAAATGTTTGCAGAATTTGGTATAGAATTTACACATATGGGAAACATATTTTGTTTGGTTGAATAGTAGTATATAGAGTTTTGTGTGGGCACTGCTTAACCTGAAATCAAAATGAACCATTTTAAACTTCACCTTTTAAAAAATCACTTTAGAAGAGTCTTGTTTTTACATTATTTTTAAAGTATTAAAATATCGGGACCTCTGCCTCAATTAAGCATCATTTGAGTTTTTATAGTATTGATTAGAGGTCGACCGATATGAGCTTTTCTAAAGCCGATGGCCGATTATATGCTGCCGATATTTTTTTGGCCAATAATTACACATTTCCACTGTTTGTGTAGTAAAATATCACACTAATAATAATAATAAAGGATACATTAAAATGTTAAACTTAGCATTTATTTAACACTGACTAAACATAATTAACAAATAAAACTATAAATGTCTAAACAATAAATAAATAATACACATTTGAGCTTAACTAATAATTTGTAAACAAAAAGTTTTCAGGTTACAAACTATTCCTGAGGGAAAATAAAATTGTAAACAATACAAAAAGTAGAGTGCAAATAATCTGTAGAGTCTTCTTCACCCCACCCATCCCTCACTGGAAGATCTTAGTATTCCCAGTTTAAGAGCTGCAGGTTGAATCAATGGTGATTTTAGTATCCTTTTAAAACCACTGTCGATTCAAACTCTGTATTTGAATGCTGTGTTATTAACATTTGGTGTAATGGTCAAAAAGTAATGGGAGCTCTGTACATGTCGGCTAGTTCTCGCACTTACTTTTGTCCATATTACATAGAGTGGCATGGCAGGACTTTACCTCCCATTAGGCTTTGCAGCTGGGGGGATAGGTGGCCGGTTGACCTTTTCTGTTGTTTTTGGGGAATATTAGAGTGGGGTGTTAGTAGCAGGGATTTATTATGTGTTAAATATATCGGCAATGCATTAGCGTGATAATAACGTCTTTTGTAATATCAGAATTTAACACTTACCTTTTTTTCACAACTCAGAAAAGGTCCTGCAGAAGCGGCAGCGACTGGGCTGTCCGCAGAGATGCCTGAATATTGGCGTACTAATCTCGGATACCGGCCGATGCCGATATCGTAAAAAAGGTTAAATATCGTCCCGATTTATCGGTCGACCTCTAGTATTGATATGCATCAGTAGAGCAGAGAAAAATTATATTAACCAATATTATGTTTCATGTCCAACTGCCACTGAACACCTGCATAGAAAAATGTCACAATGCATAAGAATCTCTTTGTTTATTTTTTTTTGTTTTTTTTCTTTTGGAATTGTTCTGAAAGCTTTCTGCAGCTTTCTCATAACATTTTTAAGTTGAGCAATGTTAACTTGAGGTTATTTGAAGAGATCTTCAGTTTATCACAATGGTGGGAATAACAGTCATAACCATAATAACAATAATAATACCTCTCTGTTAATCCTATTGTCATTACATTTGAGCTGTTCCTTAATAGATTGTCATTTCCAGTGTGATAGTAACAACAAGCTTTTCCTGTTGCTTGATAATAAGTAATGCACTGGTAACTGGTGGAAATGCATGGATGACATTCATGTGATTTTGGATTCAGTTTAATACGTACAAGGTTTATTGTTTTCAGACATAAATTGTTTTGTCTTGTTTTTTTTATTTTTTATTTATTTTTTGTCTTCATTTCTTTGTCTCTGATTCAGGTGGCCGTAGTATTTGGGCTATAACTCCAGAGGAGAGGGATAAGCATGACCAGAAATTTGACACACTCTCCCCAACGCAAGGTTTTGTGTCTGGTATGTACTCCAAGGTTGTAGTGTTTAAACCTTTGGGTAGTTGTCTCTTACCTGCTATTTTCAGCATATTGGTGTTTGAGGGGGCCAAAGGAAAATTGCCATTGCTGTAAACATTAACACTGAATATATTTGCTTCCTGATTGGGATGTTAAAATTGTGGCTACACTGTTATGATGCTAAATACAGTTTGGATGTGCATGTTTTTATGCTTCTGGTGGTACAGTCTGAATATGATCAGTTCCAGTGCAGTGTGCTTCTCTGAGGTTATGGTTAATGTTGGAAGCTCTATTGTTGTAAATAGGGATGCACCGAATATTCGGCCACCGAAAATGGCAAAAAATGCATTATTTTTTTAAAAACTTGACCGAAACAGTGATGACACAGTCAACAACGACAGACTGCTCGCACCAGACTGGATTACAGTCAACATGACTGCAGTGTGGCGCATTTCCATATATCTAAAGAGGGTTCTCCATTGACTGGTACCAGCTCGGTTCAGTTCAGTTTTACTCTCTTAAGTTTGGTTTCGGACCTTCAGTTTTCCACTACAACTGGTTGCTATAGCAACCAAACATTCTGAGAAACAGCCCAAGCAGGGCTCTAAGCTGAGGTGAACAACCCGGCATCATTACAATCACCAGCATGGACGAAATCCGAGAGGTTTTATTTCTTATCCTTGGTTTGTGGTTGTTTGCCACAAAACTGAGACAATTGGCTCCAGACAAGGTTTAAAGAGGCAACATTAGAGTTAGTTAGCGTTAACGCTAACGTTCAGATTTTAGATACGGAAAAGTAAAAAAGCGAGTAGAGTTGAACGAACCGAGCTGGTACCAGTCAGTGGAAACCCCCATAAGAAAGACACGCAGAAAACAGTTTTTTAAAACGTGGAATGCCGACGTTTCTAGAGAGGAGGATCCACAAAGACACCAAGTCTGAAGCACAGACGAGGCGAGACCCTTAGAGCACACCCACTCCGCCTGTGTTTCTGAAAAGGCAGGAAACTTTTCCAGTGATTCCAATTAATATATGGGCTTCCAGTCTCTGTTTAATACACGATTCTGTTTAAGGCCTACAGAGAATGTTGTTCTATCTTTCACCAGTTTTTAAAGAACACGTTTAAAGCACTTGTTCAGGCACTTTGTTCAGAATATTAAAATGCACTTGAATTCACTGGTTTTATGACAGAAGATATTTAACTGTAAAATAGTTCATCTTACTTTCAGATCAATCATGTAAAGTAAAATATTTTATTTCAAATAATACTTTATATTGTGCATTGTTTGAATGCTAAATAAATATGTTCATAGTTTTGTAACAGATTCTTTTAATAATTAAATAACAATTTCTTTCTGTGTTTCTGTTTCGGTTTTCGGCCAAGTGTTTCCTTATTTTCAGTTTTCGATTTCGGCCCAAAAAACTCATTTTGTTGCATCCCTAGTTGTAAATGTATTAGAAGCAGCATAATTTATTATAGGGAGTGTTGCCTTGCATCAGAAATGCAAAACAATGCAAAAATGTGATAATGCATCATGCAGAGTGTCCTTTTAATAAATCAGATTCAACTGCATTGTTTCAGCATCAAAGTTATCAAATAAGCAGCATTAATCAACAAGCCACTGCAGCACATTCATGCCCTATAGTCCTCCTGCTACCCAGTCTTGGTGTCATCAATAGATTATGTTGTTCATGGATATAGTTATTTTTCTTGACTCAAATTTAGTTTAGAATATAATGAGAACATTAATGAATAAAGCCAGTATTATGGGGTAGGTGTTTCAATTATTGGATTTAGTGCAGTGTATGAAACATTGAATACAATTTTGATATAGTTTTACATTTTTGGCTTTTCTCCCATCCAGGTTCAAATGTAATGCAGAATGAAAGTAAAATCTTAAATCATAACCGCTGATGTATTTTCATATATAGGGGAGCAAGCACGGAAGTTCTTCATACAGTCGGGTCTCCCTTCTCCTGTGCTGGCAGACATCTGGTGAGAAAGGAAATCTACAAACTAAAACCATGAAACATTATGCCAGTAATGCAAGTTTATTTGATTTCATAATGGAATGTTTTCTGGTCTGTAGCAGGAGGTCTCATAGAGGAAGGCTAAGGATGCTTTCACTTATTTGCTTTTTAGGCCTGGTAAAATTTGACCCTATTTTTTATTTTCCCCCCTCAGTTGTAAGGGTGGTCATAAACACACTAATCACACTCAGTGCAGATCAAAACAACTGCAACAAGACAATTTCTGGATCGGTTTGTTTATAGTGGGAACATGATCCAACCTTTATCCAACCTTGATCCAGCCCATCTACTGTGTGTATTCCATACGTTTGAGCTAAACTGATGGCAAGACCATAATAACATAAAAGCCAAGTGAAGCAGGTTTTTATTGCCATTTTCATTTAATTTCACCATATATGCAGTAGGGCTGCACAATATATCGCAAATTTACCGTCATCACGATATCAACATGCACAATATCCATATCGCCAAAGACTGACTGAACTGCAGTAAATGGTGTTTTTCCAAAACTCTTCACCCAGAGCCACAGAGAAGAGGGCAAAATCATCACTGGGAAGTTTCTTCATCTTCTGTGCTGCTGTTATAGATTCTTCCTGTTACTATTTTTTTTCTGGCTAAGAACTTACTATAATTTAAATTATGTTTACATTTATTTAAGATTTAAAATTATTTAAATATTTTCAGATTTTTTTCAACAATGTTCAATGGTTCAAATGTTTTATGGGAGGCGTTAAATGCTCTGTTTAAGTAAATTCTTTAAAATAAACAAGTTGGAATTGCATTTCATTTTTTTCTGTATAGACTAGTCAAAGTCTGGAGTCTCTGTTACCAGCAAATCCAAAGCAGAGAAACATGAACACTATAAAGGCTAAGTTTTTACTCACTTATCGCATGTGATCTCGCCATCGCAACACTCAACTACATTATCGCATATCACATGTTTTCCCTAATATCGTGCAGCCCTAATATGCAGTGAACATTCTTCCAGGACCACAGTGCAACACAAGACTACAGACGTCCAGATTTTGCCTGTTACATTTCCCAGGAAGTTAACATGGTTATTAAATAATGCCATTGCTCCATATTAAAGTGTACATCAGTGTTTCTCTCACAGAAATATGCTCCAGAACACAATAGCCTTCTTCCTTTATTTGTGGGGCAGCTGATGGTCTAGTGGTTAGAGCCTTGTCCCTCTAATCAGAAGGTTATGTGTTCGGATAAAGAAAATATGACACCAGAACAAATGTTGTACTGTTATGTGTTGTAGCTGTTCAAATGTGCTCCAGGGTGGTTCTAATGATTGTGTACTGCTGCAGGACCCTGGCTGACATGAGCAAAGACGGTAAAATGGACCGTCTGGAGTTCTCAATTGCCATGAAACTGATCAAGATGAAGCTGCAGGGTCAGAATCTGCCCTCAGCTCTGCCCATCATCATGAAGCAGCCGCCAGTACCTGCTCCCATGCCAGTAACACCACTTGGTGAGCTTCCATTTACCAACAAGCAACATACAAGTTTAGATAGGAGTGATGCTTCAAGTCGTTCAGCTCTGTTCTCCTGTTTTGTCCATATTAATCATATTATTTGAATCTCTCTCTAGGGATAGGGTCCATGACAAACATATCCATGATGCCCACGATGCCCGTTCTTACCCCTATGACTATGAACTCCACGTTGACCTCATTAGGCCCTATGCATGGCATGTCCCCGATGATGCCCACTGCAATGGCTATGCCAATGATGCCAACCATTAGCACTCCTGCTCTGCCCAATGGACCTGTGGGTATCCTGCAACCCACTTCTGTTGCTCTTTCTAATGGTAAGTTGGCACCATTGGACCTCTGAAGTTTGATCCCTGGCAATAACAAAGCTGTAGTTAAACCTTCTACTTGTGTATGTTAAGGAAACCCAGCAGATGGAAAGATTGGAAGAATATTACATTTGTTTAAACTTTCAAATCCTTTGGTGCTCTGGAGAAGGGCTGCTACTTGAATGGCTTTAAATTTAATTAAAGGTTTGAAATGAATTAATTAAGGAAGATATGCATGCAGTTAAGCTTATTTTGCTAAATTCTTTTTGTTAACAGCAGGAAGAGAAATGCAGTTTTGGTTTACAGTACTCTGAAAAAGTCTTAATTTCTTTATATTTTGCATTGAATCACCTTGGTGTAAACCTATTGTTTTATGACAGTCAGACTGTCGTTATCTTTGATATATTGACTAAATTGAATGAAAGAAATGGGAACAAATGTGTTACTACAAGAGGTTTATGGTGTTCCAGCTACTCCAGTCACCGGCCTGATTATGTGTAGTCGTCTTAAATTGCCCATTAGGATATAAATATAGGTTGTTTTTTTTAAAACATTTTTTAATTTTGTGCCTTTTGTTAATTGGCTTTTTATGCTTGAATGTAGGTCACTGTGTGGCTAACAAACCAAAAACAGGGACTGCACTGAAAACGAGGGCCTTTAAAAGTCTTTCAGGAGGAAGCCTGGACACCTATTACTCAAGACTATATTAATAAAAAATACACATCTGGCATTTCGAAAGCAAACTATGAAGAAATGAGGTGTGGCTTAAGACTTTTGCAGAGTACTGTATTTGTGAGTAATAGTACCAGCTATCTCTACATAAGAGCAGTAATTGCAGAATGAAGAAGTGCACATCATGACAAATCTTGCATTTCAAAGGAAAGCCAAGTCGTTCTTTAGAATACTGCACTCAGCAGTGTGTCTTTGTGGATGGCATAGGGCTTGTGTTCAGTCTCAACCATTCGTTACTGAGCCAACGTTTAGGCCTCTGTTGATGGCTAATATAATAAATGGTAAACTTGGAATATACAGAATATAATTGTGAATATAACTTTCATATATGTGTGTGTCTACAGCTCTACCACTGAGCAGTTCCTTCACTCCCTCTCCTTTGGGCTTTTCTTCCACTCCAATGAACATGTCCTCTTCACTTCTGGACCTAGGTTCAAGCAGGTGAGAACTTAATATGTGCTTTAATATGAGTGTCGGGACAGTTTAACAATGTTATCAAATTCTGACGCCTACACTGTTCTTTCTTTCAGCTCCAACTCCTCTTCCACCACATCTTTAGCTAGTAGCTCTCCTAAGGTTGGCTCCTCAGATTGGGCTGTGCCACAGTCATCCCGCCTTAAATACCGGCAGCAGTTCAACAGCCTGGATAAGCAGATGATCGGCTATCTTTCAGGTAGTTAGGAAAATGACACTGTGATATTAAGTATCAGATTCAACAGTTTTTGCCCTAACTTTTCATATATAAACCAATTAACCATTTAACCACCCACCTAATATTGTGTAGGTGCCCTTTGGAACTCCTGTGCAACCCCATACACAGCAAACTGCAAACCTTTTTTGTTGTACTCTATATGTAGCATTAATGTTTCAGCAATTTGTGCTACAGTAACTCTTATGTGGGATTGAACCAGACAAGCTAGCGTTTGATCCACACATGAACCTTAGGGCCCATGACCCTGTTGCAGACTTTCCTTTGCCAATTTTTCTTACAAACACTGCGTTCTGACAAAACCTCTCTGGCTCTACCATTTTGAACATTTTTCGACCCGGTCGACTAGCATCATTTGACCCTCGTCAAAGACCCTCGTCCTTACACTTACCCATTTCCTGCTTCCGACACATCAGCTGACTGATCATTTGATCCCTATTATACCCCCTCAGTTACAGGTGCTTTTATTATGAAATAATCAGTGTTATTCACTTCACTGCAAAACTCCTGATCTATCTAAGACTTGCAGTCTTATTTCTATCCTAAAGGTCTCCTTGATCTTGTTTTGAGAATAATATACTATATAAGAGCAGACTTTGTAAGGCTATTAAGATTATTTAATCTTACCAACTGTAAATATCTGACTGCACTGACAGACACTTGTTTCTGGTCTAAAGATTTCTTTAAATAGGAAAAATATCTTTATATACTAAACAATCGTTATATACTATATAAGAGTTTATAAGAGATTATATAGTATATTATTCTCAAAACAAGATCAAAAAGACTTTTAGGCTAGAAATAAAATTGCAAGTCTTGGTTAAATCAGGATTTTTTGCAGTGTTTATCTGGCCATGGTTTTAATGTGACCGATGTATAATTTGGTAAACATGTAGCAGAGAAACAGCTTGGACTTGTTCTTCATGTTTAGGAAGTGTGAGCTGTTTGTAGCTTTCTTTTGTTGACTGTTCTGTAAATGTTTAAAATGGTTCAATTGAGTTTTCCTGTTTAAATCCTATCCTTTATATAAAAGCAAATGTAAATTGTATAGCCTGAAGCTTCTAAAGGCATGTGAGAACCATTCACATGTGGCTTAAACTGCACTTTGAGTTTAATGACCTCACTGTCTCTCGCATGCCTCACATTAGAGCTAGTGAGGCAGAAATGCAGGTTTGTTTGCACTACAAAGTGCCAAGTAAATGTTCAGACATACTTTCAAATCCTTCAAGTGAAAGTACTTTGTATTTGTGGCAGTACATGTCACTCCTTATGACCATAATGTAAAAATGAAATGAAAATGAACACAAACCGAGCACTCACTCTGTGTGACATGGGGAACACATCAGTTTCAGTCAGACCAGTTTTGTTGGTGCAACAAAAGTATCTGCTAGTCATAACTAAATGGAAACCTGCCAAGGTGCAGTTCAAGATACTGTCATTGTTGTAGTTTAAACAGTGCTAGACTTCATGCCTGAGTAGACAGAGTTCAGAAGTCCTATTTTTTCTTAATTCTATTTGGGTTAAACCTTGTTCCAAGTTAATGATGATGGTTCTTCAAAATATCTGCAAGATTTAACTTCTGAGAAATACATTATATATATATATAATGTAAAAACACAGCACTGTCAAGAAATTTGCAATCAAAGATTTATTTATAGTGTTTGTCAGGAACAAAGTAGAAATAAGTTTGTTTTGCTGTTCAAAATAACCTGAAAATATGCCCTAGAGCAGCGGTCCCCAACCTTTATTTGGTCATGGACCAGTTTAATATCAGGCCCGGCCTTTAAGGAGTGGCCGATAAATATACATATATTATACAAATAAATGATACGCATAAAAATGGGGATATTTTAAAAATATAATAATGGGGTATATTTAAAATATAATAATAAACGTAAATCCAGTGTGTACTCGCAGCTTTATTAACAGCATTTTCATAACAACGAGCCGACAACGGTACCACATGACCCACGGCCCGGTACCGGTCCGCGGCCCAGGGGTTGGGGACCACTGCCCTAGAACAACCTGTATGAACAAAAATAAGTTTTGGGTACAAAATGTATTTATAGCCTGTTTGCATCATTTACAGACAGGCTTGACCCGAATTACATTTTCCAGTCTTTGAGAATGTGTTGCTATTCCTTCATAAATATTTGGATAACCACGGAATATTCAAATTACTCTGTTTAATTCATAATTTTCTTTAACATTTTGGAACATTAAATGCTTTGGATGTCTGGAAATGATCACAAACAACTGAAAAATATTGACATTATTATTTCCCCATAACTGGGGCATTTATTGGAAAACCCTGCTGATGATTGTCTTTATCATATTTATGCAAAAATCTTGAAAATCTGTTCCTGTATTGTAGGTAAATGCCTGTATATTTTCCTTTTTTTTTATTTTTTTTGCAGGTGCTCAAGTGAGAAATGCAATGGCTTCAACTTTCCTTACTCAAACTCAGCTAGCAGCTATCTGGTTGGTATCTCTGCCATTCATGTATAAATATACTGCACAATAAATAGAGTTATATGTTGTTGTATATGCTGGAGCACATACTTGTCACTGGTTTCATTCTTTCATTCATGTTTTTTTAGGAACCTTGCAGATGTAGATAAAGATGGTAAACTGAAGGCAGAAGAGTTCATTTTAGCTATGCATCTAGTCGATATGGCCAAGCAAGGTCAGCCCCTCCCTCTTGCTCTTCCTGCGGATCTAGTGCCCCCATCACTCAGGTACTCCACAGCTGATTAAGGGTTAATTAAACAAGTGATTTGATTGAAATTAATGGAAAAAATAAGACTTTCTAGGATTTCCAGTCAGTCAGTGTTTCTAGTTGTAACTAGTCTCCATAAGGCCTCGTTTACACTGCAGGTCTTGATGCTCAATTCTGATTTGTTGCCTATATCTGATTTTTTTCCCTTCTGTTTACATGTTTTTTAAATTCTGACCCAAATCCGATTCACTTGTTTACACTTGCTTTGGCAAAGGGGGTTTGTTACACCACACAGTAGCCAAGATGGACGAATGCGAAATATGCTTAATGCTAGCTCTGTGATATTTGCAAAATTCGGCAAATAACAGCACGATTTTGAGGCGGAGAAGGAAAAGGGCGATTATTGCAGCCGCGCTTCAGTTATTATAGTCTCGACCATTCAGAGGAACGTCTGGGAGCGTGAGAGATCTCAGGATTGGTGGGAGACTATTGTGGAGGGCTTTAGCGAGGAGCAGTGGGTCCGAAATTTTAGAATGAGCCAACTTTCGATTTGCTGTGTCAACGTTTCCGCATTCCTCTCTTACAACGACACCACATATTGCCGGCCGTCCCTTCGCAGACGCGCCTCGGGGTCGCCCTCTGGTGGCTTGCAACAGGTGCGGGCTATCGCACATTGGCGCATCTGTTTGGGATCAGCAGCGCATCAGTGTGCCTGATAGTCAGCAACTTAATGTTAATGACGTACAGAACGCAATGCCTAGGAAAATCTGATCTGCCTGTTTACACGACAGTCACATCGGCACATATCTGATTTATATTTGATTTATTTCCACATATGAACGAGGCCTGAAACCGATCTCAAAATATCCGAATGCATGCGTTTTTTTTCCTGTTTACACTGTCATGGAACAGATCCGATCTGTGTCACATATGAGCAAAAAATCGGAAATCGGACAGTGTAAATGAGGCCTAAAATTGGGCTAAATGGATCCTTTTATGATATATGCAGCACTGTAGTTACTGATGATATTATTAATTCATAATTATATGAAGTGCCATATAAATAATTGTGATAAAAACTTCTAATAAATGCATTTTCTGCTGCAGTGTAATTCTGTATTTCAGCATTTGTTGATTATCCTTTCTTGTAGGGGCAGCGTTGGGGATTTGCCCAATGGCAGTGCCAGTCCGTCTCTGTATCCTGGGCTGGTTGAGGAGTTTAGTGAGCCTGATCTGCCACAGAAGTTCAAGAACTGTGAGGCTTTGCACCACACCCAGCACTTATGCAGGACAAACACCTCTGTGACTAAGCTATGTCCCTCCCAGCTGATGCACATTTACTTACACAACAGACCTTACTTGCAGTTTTCCACAGCTCTCACACTGACGGGCAGAATGAACTTCATAAACTCACTGTAATCACAATAGGAGATATTACTACAGGTTTTCAACCCCTGCCTTTTAGCCAGTATAATATTGTAATATTAACATTTTAGTGTTGTCAGAGTTAGTTGTCTAATGTTAATGTTAAATTCTAAATGTGTTAGTTACAAAAAATGTATATGTATATAGTTTCTGGCTAAAGCTTTGTTTTTTTTTTTTCTTTTCTGTTTTTGATTCCAGTGTTCAGTTGGTCAGCACAGAAAGTATAGGGAAAAGGGTACCTCGGGTCAACACCCCGCCCATGGAGAAAAAAAAAAAAGTTTTGTGTGTGTGTGTCTCATTGTTTTCTCCATGGCAGTATATTGGCCCTGTGTCCCAATACTTTTGTCCACTAAATCTAAAATAAATCTAGATAGATTTGTTTCACAGAGCCTCTCGATGAACGTATTGGGACATAACGATGTTCAACTCTAAGGTCGAGTGTCCCAATACTTTTGTCTACCCTCCCTTTCGTTGAGCAGGAGAGCTATAGTTTTGGAGGAAAGGGTTAAATGGTTGTCTGTGAAGCTCATGTGTGTCTGTTCTGTATGTGCAGTGACCTTTGAGGACAAGTTCAAGAAAAACCTGGAGCTGGGGAATGCAGAGCTGGAGAAGCGTCGACAGGCTCTGCAGGAGCAGCAGCGCCGGGAGGAGGAACGCAGAATGCAGAAAGTCCGTGAGGAGCAAGAGAAGAGAGAGCGGGAAGCACGTGAGCTGGAGTTGAGAAGGAAGAGAGAGGAGGAGCAGCGGCTGGAACGACAAAGAGAGCTGGAGAGGCAAAGAGAGGAGGAGAGACTCAAAGAGCTGGAGAGAAAAGAGGTGAGCCCACAGATGTGAAAATGTGTGCTTGTCTGTGTGTTTATGTAAAAAAAAAAATGCAATTATGTTTTCAGTTTTCAGTTCAGGCCATTCCATGTTCCATGGATGGGCATTACAAGATATCAGATTAAAGCTCTACAGGAATTTCAAAAAATGAAATAAAACACTCTAATTTCAGTCCAATAATCAGGATATTCAGCTCATGTCCCTTCATGGCCATAAGCTGAATAGAACAGAGATACCCAGAAGCAGCAGGAATCATAACTTTACCTACTAAATTGTCACTGGAGAGTTTAATTGCAGTTATCGGTAGGTTAGAAATCAGATGAAGAGTGCCGTTATTAAGAAGTCTTCAATAATGCAGTAAGTTTAGATGCAGATTATTTTGGCCATTACCCAGGAGTACCAGTGTTTAGAGGTTTGAAGTTGAAGTTTATTGTCATATGTACAGAGTAAAGTGTACAGAGCACAATGAAATTCTTACTTGAACACCCTCTTCACAGATAGAACATAAAAGACACGAAAGACAACACAGTGCAGCAGCAGTAGTCTTAAGTTGTATAAAGTACAGTAAAGTGACAGTGCCGTGTAAATGTAAAGTGTTGATTTTGCCTAAACTAAGAATATTCCTGTAGCATGAACTCCTTGAGATTCTTATTGGTTTGCCCAAAAGCTCATATTAAGAATTGTTAGGAGACCTAAATCAGAGCAGAATCCACCTTGACACACAGTCTCAACATTAATTGTTGTTCTTTGTTAAAAGGCATTTAAACATTTCCTTGACTACATAAACCTGGGCAGCACCAGCAATAAAAATTGATCATACATCTCAAGTCGTTTTATGTCCATAGTTAATATTTTAAATGTGCTTCCAGGCAGCCAAGAAGGAGCTGGAACGCCAGCAGCAACTGGAGAGGGAGAGGAGGAAAAAGCAAGAGCTCCAGAGCCAGAAGAGTAAGGAACAGGAGGAGATCATCTGCCTTAAAGCCAAGAAGAGAAGTCTGGAGATGGAGCTTGAAGCTGTGGTGAGCCTGAAAAGACTATTTCCCTTTCATTGGTTGAATTCTGTCTTTCTGGACAGTACAACTGAAGAGCAGACTGTGTTTGATACAAGTTACTAAACTATTAAAACATGTTTGTTTAGTTCTTCACATACACACTGATATCTTATTGCTTATTGCTTTCTGTCTTCTGTGTCTTTCAGGGCAACAAGCACAAACAAATCTCTGACAAGCTCCGAGATGCTCAGGCCAAGAAGAAAGTCCAGAAAACTGACTTGGATGGTATCAACCAGAAAAGAGACAGCTGCATCATAGAAATCAGCTCCTTACAGAAGCAGTTTGAGGTTTGAAACCCTTGTATCTGTATCATCATTCTTTAGTGTGACCTCATATTAAACTTAAGCCCTAGTGGTTAGGGCATTCGCCCTGCGACCAGAAAGTCCGGGGTCGATTCCCAAGACCGCTAGGCACCGCTGAGGTACCCTGAGCAAGGTACCGTCCCACACACTGCTCCCTGGGC
>JBBPCW010254080.1:0-13616 GCA_037974425.1 Phenacogrammus interruptus
CACACACACACACACACACACACACACACACACACACACACACACACACACACACACACACACATGGTGATACATGCACAGATTCAGAAGGGTTCTCGTGGTTGCTAGGAGACTGAGAATTCATAAAGTGCAAGGCGTGGGATTTCCGCCTACTTTCCATTGACAAATCTTAGTCTCTATCCGAATTGGTGCGTCACAGCAAAGAGAGAGAGAGAGACAGAGACAGAGGGAGAGAGAGAGAGAGCATATTCTGCTCTCTTTTTCTTTTGCTCCATCTTCATCTTTCTCTTCACATATCTTGGTGGCAATACCTTTTTTCCCTTTTCTGAATTCTCTCTATTTGTGTTTCTTCATTTATCTCCACTCCTCCCATTCCTTTTCATTCTCTATTTTCTTTACTCTCTTTCTGTCTCTCTCACTGAGAAAAACATATTCTATGTATGATTCATGTCTGATGGTCAAAGAGAGTCTCCTGGACAGTGTTGCAGTACATTTCATTCAGAAACACTGATAACTTGGCTGAAACGTGTTCCCACTAATAATGTGATAGACACAGTTGTAATTACATCACATCTATGGGATGGAAGTGTCTTACAGTTTGAATTCCTTATCATTTCTCCAGCTTTTTACCTGACATTGGACTTTCACTAAAACCAATTTTAATTAGCTGCAAGTTTCATTTGGAATACTTTTCATCTTAAACAATAAAACAGTAGTAGGACAAGAGCGCAAATTAAACCCTGAAATAGTTTAAGTTCTGATTAGATCTGTACAATTACTTATAAAAAAACCCCACTTTGACCCTTGTGATTAAATAATGGTGAAGTTCTGCTATTATTAATTATTATCATTTAATAAGTAGTATGCATATTGCCTCACACTAAAATCAAGCACGTAGCCCTGCAGTTTCCACATATAAAAATGGTAGTAGAATCGGTCATACTGAGGAGCTCAGTGACTTTAAACATGACCCAGTCACAGGATGCCACATTTGCCACAAGACAGTCTTTGCCCTGTTGGATCTGCCACAGCCAACTGCACGTGTTTGACAGTTCTGGCATGAAACTGTAGACCGTCCAAACTCACAGAGCATCACTTATTACAGAGTTGCATCACTTGCAAGCCCTGCACTTTGTGTGAGGAGCTTATTAAAATACAAGCAGCCTCACACAAGCCTAAGGTTAAGCTTTGACTGGAGTGGTTTAAAGCATGCCGCCACTGGACTCTAGAACAGTGGAAATGTGTTCTCTGGAGTGAGATGGGCAGCCGGATGGTTTAATACGAGTTTGGCAGACGTCAGAAGAGCACTGCATGCCTAAAGCCAACAGTAAGGTTGGTGGAGGGATAACGGCTGAGCTGTATTTCAGGCCGTTGTTCCAGTGAAGGGTAGTGTTAACACTACAATAAAGAAATTTTACACATATGCTCTTAACTTTGTGGCAGTGGTTTGGCTGAGACCCTTTGACATGCTTCTGAGCACAAAGCAAAGTCCATGATTTTATAAGTTTTGTGTGTCCAATAAGTTCATGTAGGTATTATTGTCAGGTGGTCACATGCGTTTGGCCATATAGTGTATGAACAATGTAATGTGTCACAGAATATCACTATGCTGTGAACTTCTGGTCTATATATGAGTACTTTACCATATTCACACTGACAAATGATTTCCTTAAGTATTATGTTCATTCTGTTGTTATATATTGTTGTGTTTTTGTACTGTTGTGCTTGAGAGACACATCACTCACATACTTGGCCAATAAACACAATTCTGATCCTGATTCTGATTAAGTCACAAATGTCCGATCTGCCTGATGAATGCGATGTAGTCACTGTTTATTACAATTACCTTTTTCGATAAATTGTGCCTCCCTATGTGTACTCATATTTAACTGTGTGGGTGAGTTTCCTGAGTTGTAATTACATGAGAAAAACTGAAGTTGATAGGCTGGTGTAATTATAAAAGCTGTGGGACAGTAATGAAACTGTAATAGTGAATACAACACCAGTTGTTACATTGTGGTTGTTGCATGCATTTGTGTTACTGCATAATTATTAAAGACACTTAATATAAAATGGGACCATGTCTCTAAATGTACCAGTTTAGTCAACCAGCGTAATTTAACTGAAATCCCTAAGCAAAGAAGAAGACAATGACAATGACCCAGGCACTTTCAAGAGGGTACACATAGAGAATACCTTCATGTTTGTGCAAGTAGCAATACTCAAGGCATGGGCACAGTGACCATTTTTACTACTCCAATGTCATTAAACAATACGTGATAAGAGTGAATTGTTATAAATCAAATTGAGTGCTCTGAGAACACCCCATTGTAAAATGGGATACCAGAGAAAATTGTGGTATACTCTCTCATTTCACAGATCTTTTTGTCATTTTGAATGTTTTAGTTTTACATTATTTGATTTTATTATTGTATGGGTTTATTTCACAATGTGCATAGATTGACCATTACGTAACAACCAGGTTAAGAATACTGTACTTTCTCTTTCACACACTTTTAACTAAATGTCACAGTTTGAGTTTTGTGTCGTAGTTTTATAGTTTGAGTACCAGCAGTTCATGATGTACCAGCTGTTCCCTTTCTCTCAGACATACTTGCTTGCCATCCATCAATTGTTGTCTCTGTGGTGTGTTCGAGTGCACAATTTCATAGGAAGTGTGAGACGACGGTGAGTTGATGGCATGGAATGTCCCTGTATAGTTAGTTGATTGTAGCTGTAAACAACAACATTTTATTGAAAAAGTTAACTATGTACTGACATCATTTTTCATTTGATTCAGACCCCTTTTCTCGTGAATGGATCTAGTAATTCTGATTTTTGTGCACTTTACTGTGCACTTTACTGTTTTCTGTAATTTAGTACAATAATATTATTGTAATTTATTACAATAATATTAACTACTGGAGAAGGATCTTAATAATTTGATGACCACACAGACAGCAGAGGTCCAGAACATGTAGTTTTTATGGTCATCACAAGGCTCTGTATCTTTATCAGTAAAAAGAATCACTAAAAAGCAAAATCATCTTTTGTTAGCGTTACAGTGTAGCCAATATATTGATCAACCTTGATAAGGTAAATGGTGAATTGCAAGAATTTGTGTTCATTGCAGCTACAATTTCTTAATCTGTTTTTATTTGTGAGTGGTTGAGTAAATTTCTGTTTTATGTTTGATTTAAACAACCTGAAAAAACACCATTGAATAAAACAATGATTGAGTTTAAGCCAATCTAGAATATAGACCTTTTGTGTTGAGTTTGTAATGTAAAGTGTAAGTCTAAAGTGTCAATTCACCATACATAATTCTTCTTTGTATTTAACACATTAACCAGGTGAATCTGTCGGCAGCCTCAAGGGGGCCTCAGTGGTGCCATTGGCAGTACTGGGATTTGAACCCACGACCTTCTGGTCGCAGGGGCATCTCCCTAACCATTAGGCTACCAGCTGCCCCAACAGTATTGTTTGCTTTCTTGGCACAGGCTGCAAAATATTGTGCCTGTATAATTCACTGAAGTGAAAATCAGTTTATCTTGATGATTTTCTTGCGTAACAGTGCTGAATAGGAGTTTGTGGAGGAGGCTTGATTTTTGATAAAATTATGTCTGTCTGCTTCCCTAATGGCACTTTTGTTTGGTATGTCGGATAGATAGATGGATACTCCAAACAGAATGTGTGATATGAGAGTCTTCTTAAAGTAGTGTGTGTTTTACAATCCTGATCAAAAGCACATTGCGCTTGCACACAGTGCGGGACAGAAAACCTACAGCCCAGCGGAGGCAACAGGGAGAGATGATGCACAGTGGAGCAATCTCGCTGGATTTGCTTAGTGGAGAAAAAAGTGGGTGGGTAAAGAGTTTATGATTAAATGATTAAGAGAGAGATTGATAATACTAATTCTGCTTGCTAATGGAAAGAAGGTGCTGCTTGCATTAAGTCTAAACTTCCACAGCTTCATAGTGGACATGTTCCTGATTAATACCTGAAGAAAGTTTTCTTATGGCTTGTTACCTCACCAGCCCAAAGTAAATTCTCCTTGAATGTGTTCTGGTTGCTCATTAAGTAGAGAAGTAATGGGTGTGCTATGCTAGGCCATGCTGGATGTCTCTAATGAGTGTCCATACAGTCTTATTCGGACATGGCTGATAGCTTGGAATTCCATCACTTACAAATGCTCCTGATTGCCCTACGGGCCTCACACAGCCTGAGTCTGGATTCACTAATAAGGTGTGTGGGTGGGTGTGTGACGGTGAGTTTGCATCCATTTCTTCATGTAGACATCGCCCTGTTTACCTACCAACCTTGTGCGGAAGAAAGACATTACCGAGACAAAAAACTGTTCCGCATGTGACGGACCCGTTGGAATGTTCTGGGGGCTGTGATAAATGCCCCGATTGCCTTTAAGACCTCATACAGTCTGAGTCTAGATTCTCTAACAAGGTCATGTGTGTATTCATCTTGTAATGAGGGTACTATGTTTAGACAGAGACCAACACTGACAGTAGTAATTACTTGATAGTAGGACATGCTGGTTAATGTTACGGTATGAAAACACACTGTGCATTATAACCTGATATGTTTTACACAGTGTTGATGTAAAGGAAATGTAGAAATGCTGAATGTTCAAGATTTAAGATTCTTTGTTTGTAGCAAACATAATTATAAGGTGCCCCTTTGAAGGAAATTGTCACGTTTCTATTCCATATCTCCCAGGCACTGAAGGCAGGCGCATATGCAGACCTCCATTTTTAATACTCTTTATTTGAACAAAGCAAAAGCCATGAGAAACAGAAAACAAAACTAAAAAGGAGAAAAGGAGAACATATGAACAGAAGCCAGCTGACAGTGGACCTAAGGTCCACTACACACAAGCTTAAATACAAAATGCTCCAAAACCCATTCAAACTAAAGCATCATCTTTCCCTGAACACCCAGCCAGCTGAAACTCATACCAAACAATCTCACAGCCGGTGGTGCTCAGGATTTTATACTAAGAGTAATAACAGTAATTTCACAATAAATGGTTCAAAAACCAAAATCAAAAGAACTAACAAGGACAGCCTCTAGCGGCCGCTGACGGGACATTAGAGAAATGTTGAAAGGATAAGCTATGGTAATAAAACATATTCCAAATAAACATTACAATATGAAACAAGATCTGTACAGTGTGCAAATGTAAACAGCAGCAGAATATATATGTACTGTAAAGTGCAGTGTGCTGGTTTCCTGGATGATGTAAATAGACTTAAATGAGAGATAACAGGTGAGATACAGTGAGAGTTCAGTTTGTGTCAGTTCACTTTGTGGTGTTGTGTCCTGGTTAAGAGGCTTATGGTCTAAAGGTAGAATCTGCTTCTGAGCCTCGGCGTTTTGAATGGATCCATTACAGCATTCTGCCAATAAGATCACTCTCTGTACTGTACTGTTCAGGGCTGTTCCCAAACCAGGAGATGATGATTTGGTATTTTATTAAGGCTCCTCTGACTAGAAGACTAAGGAACAGACATTCAGGTAAGATATTTTACTCTGTATATTGCTGGTTTATAGAGTTCTTCAGTAATGTGTGACCTGTCCAATATTATGACCAGCCGTCACTGAAAATGGTCTTTCTCCTGACACAGGAAATGTAGTAAACCTTTAAACTTATTTAAGTTAAACAGTTGGATCTCAAAGACAAAAATATTTTCATTTTGGACATTGAGTAAGTAAAGCTTACCTATCTGATAGTTGTTTGTCTGTCAGTGTATGTGTAATAGTGTGTGTATTTATCTCTTGAATGATGGTAAACAGGAACATTTGACATTGTGGGGACATTTGATTGGTCCCCCTGAGGACAAATACTTATTTAGATGAATACAGCTTCTGTTTTAGAAAGGTAAGAGACTAATAGACTAATACAGTTATACAGTAATTCATTTACAGTCAGTGGAAATACCCTACAAAAACACATGTACAGATGTGTGTGTGGGGGGTGGGGATTCTTGGTTTGCCTTGTGTTTTATTAGGCTTTTGTTCAGTTTGTGACTCTCTAACATTAATTTTTGAACGAACACTCTCTTTAACATCATTGATCATTACAGTACACCCACATTACTGAGGGGAATCACATTACAGTACACCCACATTACTGAGGGGAATCACATTACAGTACACCCACATTACTGAGGGGAATCACATCATACCCAGCCCCTGAATCCCTTTTGCTGCTGCTGACTTACGGAATATCTGTCTGCGCAGGGAAGAACATGTCACTGAGCCCAACTACTAACCATAGACATAGCTATGGTGGAAATTGGAGTTCTGAAAGGAAACAGTTTAATGGTGAAAGGTCCATACAGTGCTCTGCCCTTTTTACACAGGAGTCACCTCATTTCATGAGGAGAGGAGTCATTTCTGTGGGGTCGCCACGTCTATTCACTCTTTTGCTCCCTCCTTCCATTCTCTTTTTTCCCATGATTTCATACCTTTAACTTTGAGTCTTATTCTCTGTCAATGTCGAAGCCTCTTGCACAAATTTTTTTCTCTCGTCAGTGATTTACCTGGCTGAAGTTAACCCTCAGAAGTGGAGAGTTATTGTCGTTGTATTGCTGCTTGAGTGTAATTACATAACAACAAAATTGTATAATTATATAATGCATTGCATTTACAAGTCTGCATGTTTGACCTTTTTGTGATGTGAAGGGGAAAAAGTGGTATTGATTGACCGTTTTAAATCCACATTTTCCACAGAATTAGGTGCTTTAATGAGCTAGAAGTGCGAAATAATTATACCATGAGCTGTACAAAGCCATCTTATTTTCTGCCTGACCGAAACTAAAAGAATTCAGTTTTGGTGTCTAAACCTTCATGGAGCAAATAGTGCTGTGTGGCTTATCAGTGGTCTGAGTTGATTTTTAAATTTTCTTTTGTTTTTTCCCAGCTCAAGTAAGAGACAACAGTACTTGTTTCTGTTATTTAACATACAATATATGGTATTGAGGGTATTGGGACACACAATTGGGAATTAGCATTACAACACCCCTCCCTCAGAAAACATGCATTTAGTGAAATTTGTTCTCTGTGGTCCGGATAAGCACAGGCACAGTACAGTAATCCCCCGTTATTCGCGGGGTTTACGTTCCAAGAGCACCCGCCTAAAGTGAAAAAATGCGTTGTTGTGTTTTGTTAAAAAAATGCCAAAATTATAGTGTAAACCCTACATATGCCCCCAAATATGCTCCCAGAACATTATTTTGTGATAATATATAGTTCTTCATGTATTTTAGTGTCAATTATTAATGCGATACAACTCGCCGCCAGATCAACAGTAAATTATTGAACTGTAAAAATTATTGGTTATTTTTCTTTCATTTTACTGTATTTTAATTAATAAAAATACATTAAATTATTGTTGTATTTATCCTACTTATTCAAAAGGAAAGACAGTGCATACCAAAGAAAACACCCCTGTATGTATTACAGTGCTGTCTGTACAGCGGTAATATCGGTATTTACATTCTAGCACCGCAGTAGTTCAGTGTAAACTGTACAGTACGGATGTATATTTATCTTTATATTTTCGTATTAAACTGAGTTTAAAATGAAATTAAAATGTTCTGGGAGCCTATGGGGGGGGGCATATTTTTACACTAGTGTTTACAGAAAAATAAATTAGGCATTTTTTCGGTGCACACGGATTGTATCATTGATTATGTTTTTAGTAAATTCCATATTTTTAATCATTTAGCACTAAAATGAGTAAAACAAAAACGTATTGCCACAAAAAAAAGCAAAAAAATAAGTGGAGAATATTTGTGGAGATTTCCGCGTAAAACAATCAGTTTGGTTCTGGTAAAAAATCTGTGTGTGACTGGATCCGCGAGTCCTGATCCAGGTAAAACTGGGGGCATTACTGTATAATATGCATCCTGATCTGACCAACGTATGTGCCAACAAGGTGCCTGAATGTAACACTCATTTAATAAGCTAATCAGGCAAATTTGCACAGCCCTGTTCAGTGCATGCTCGTGAGGATTTAAAATGCCCAGTCAAATAATGGAGCCATTGGAAAGCTTAGGACAAAAGTGAAAATGAAAGCTTAGTGATTAAGACACATGTCATTTTTCTGCAGCTCAGAAGGGAGAGTTTGCAAGCGTGAACATATTGCTGCTGCAGCACAGCACATTTTTCAGATCTGGTCTTGGTATCCTTTCAGTCCTGGTCTCATTGTTAAATGTTGATTTCTAGCCCTTAGATATTTTATATTAAAGATGTAAGACTCATCTTTAAATAATCTGAAACTGTGTAATCATGCTTATTTTTCCTAGTTTACGATAAAACACTTTGTAAACTGTTGTCAGTTAGCCTCTGAAAGATGTCTAAAAAGGGTCAGGAATCCCAGAGTTGTCAAGATATATTTGGAGTATGAAGTGTTAAACAAAACAAACCAATTACTCAGTTAATCAACAAAATAATCAGTAGATTACTTGGTGAACAATGTAATCGATTGTGGCTTCTTTATTGTTCAGGCCACATCTTTACCATCCCACATCCGAAATGCACCATGACCACCATAACCTTTCATGCACTCATTAAAATTGTTCCAGAACACTAACACCTCTCTTCCCTCAGGAATACCTTCATTTGAATCATTCATTAGTAACAGAGAGCTGAGTGAGACGCATTAATAACAGGCAGCATTTTAAGAATTTAATTACAAAGGAGGCAATGAATTACAATTGATTACATTATAATACATTACAACAAAAGTATTTGAGGTGTACTTTTACGTGAATTATTCAGAAGTGCAGCAATATGATTTTTTAATAGAATGGTCCAAAATCCATAAGCTAAAGGAACTCCAGTTATAACTATTTAAATAAATCGCACACACAACACACACACACACACACACACACACACACACCATTATATTTATGAAGACAAACAAAGCAATGTACCGTATCCAACAATATACCCAAGAAAAACTCTCTTGGCCTGTCTGATTCATCCCTTACCGTCCTCTACAGATATGTCTGGCATAAACCACTCTGTACCTGTTACTCATACAGTTACAAAGGTTTGTATTCTTTGCCTCCCTGTTCTCAGCTCAGTTCTTCTCTTCCTTTCAGTGCCTTCCAGCAAAATGAAAATAATACAATATGTTGTCAGTATGTATTTTAAAGTGCGCCACGCTTATAATGAAATATCATTTCAGTAATTTGCTTTTTTGTGACTTTGCTAAGATGCTTTCCTTTTCCTGGCCCATGGCTAGGTATTCAGCTGGGAACAATGTCTACATTGAATGTATGTATTTATTCAGTTCCTGAATATACTTTTACTTTGCTGTCTAGCAGATCTGTTGTCTTCTGTTAGATTTTGAGCTTAGACTGAACAGTTCTGAGAAGAGTTTGTAAACAGGTGTAATACACATATTTATTTTATATATACATATATATATATATATATATATATTTTTTTTTTTTAATATTTTTTTGCTTTGCAGGAATAAAACACTCATAAAAGGACAGTTTTTCCAGCTGTGTTCACACTGCAACTTATAACACCCAAGATAAGGATGTGATAGCAACCATTTAAATTAAAGGGGGAAAAAAACTATCACAGAGACTGATAAAGGATCACCCCTCTCCTAATAATACTGGTGAACACAATCAGGTGTAATTAATCACATTCGTCATTTCACACCAAGCTACTTGAATTGTTCTGATTCAACAGAAAAAAACAGCTATTCCTGGAGCATTCCAGTGTTTGGGAGTGCAACTGAAAACAAACAACTATGAGTGGCAAGGCACTGTCAAAATATTTCAGTGAAAGGCACAACTCAGGGGATGATTGGAAAACAAATCATCAGGAGCACAGTAAAGTGTTTAATTAAGAGGTGAAAAATGTTTAGTATTGTTTGGACCCTCCCTAGATTAAGTGGAAAACTTTGTTATAGTCAGATAAGACCAAAATCAAACGTTACATTTGGTTCACCATCCAAAGAAACACCATGTCTACAGTAAAGCATGGTGGTGGTAGCATCCTGTTGTGGGAGGGTTTCTCTGTAGCAGGGACTGGGGTACTTCTCAGGACAGAGCAATTGAGCAAAATACCACCAGATTCTTAAGGAAACTTACTGCCCTCTCGAATACAACCCTGATCTCCGGCATGACAGGTTGGGATGCTCACCACTACACAAACAAGGAGTGGGCAAATAGTGTCTTTATGTTGAAAATTGGTGAAGAAGTGTCCCATATATTTTGGAGGGGGTGATTTATTTCTGTACCCACTGAAGGGAACATTAGGTTTTATGTGAATGAGAACATGTGGCTCTACCTGTTACTCTACTTTGCTACTATGTGTTAAGTAAAGCTATATCATTCTGTTTTGTAATCTTATTTTCTGCTGTACTGATTCTTACATTTACAAGATGTGAAACAAATTACAAACAATGCACAGGGCAAACAATCCTTTAGTACTTCCTATATTCACATTAAATAGTTCGTCTATTTTAATTCTAACAGGTGTCACTGTTTTGTAGGTGAACTGACAAAATAGTTTTGTTGTAAAAACTTGGTGTTTTATTGTCAAGTCTTGTTCATTGCTTATTAAGCTGCATGTTTCTGCAGAGAAGTGTGCAAACAGCTATCTCCAAAGTGTTTGCCAGCAGCAAAAATCTATAAATAACAAAAACAAAAGCTGACTGTATGTAAGTCCTGTGGTCTAGAGGCTCCTCCTGCTTTGACCTAGTCAATTAAAATAAGAGCTCATGCAAAGTCCTTGTTAACAAGCATATGACCAAATGCCAGACTTAATATTACTTATCATATGATCTCTCTCCCTTCTCTCTCTCCCTCACACACACACACACACACACCATTTCCCACTATTTCTTCTGTCTCTTATTTTCTGTGCATCCCTACGTCTCTGTTTCTTGCATGTTTTTTCTCTGCTCAGTACAATGCCCTCAGAAGGGCTTCTGTCCTCCAGTGTGTTCATCTCCAAATCACACATGCAGTAGTGATGGGGAAATCACAGGAAATGACAGAGCCTATTCAGATCAGATACAGTATCTACTGTCCCTTCAGAGAGAGAGAGAGAGAGAGAGAGAGAGAGAGAAAAGGACAAAGAAAGAATTTGGCAGAACGGGGAGGGAAAACAGTGTAGGCAACAGATAGACCAGAGCTTAGTTGCTACAAAGATTGAAAGGAAAGAGTGAAAGAAAGAAGCAGGCACAGCTGAGTTCGAAAAGTTAGGAAAGGCGGTGGGTGAGGGGGGGTGATAAGAAGTTAGTCAGGCCCAGGTCACATGTGCCAGGGTTGAAGGCTGCAAGGGCTGAGAAACATTTCCTATTTGGACTGAGCTGAAGCGTGTGCAGCTCCACGCTGCCCACTAATTACTGAGAGGGGCCACTCGTGTTTGTTTGTTTGCTTCCTTTCTTCAGATCGCACAGTTCCTCTTCAGCCCTATCTCTGCCGTCAGACAAGAAGGGGTGGGAAAGGGGTGTGTGAGAGAGGGAGAGAGAGAGTGAGTGAGAGAGGAAAAGAAGTTTGAACGGGTTTGGACAGAGCAAGGACGGTTAATGTTAAAACCGTAGGACGTGACCTGAAATTGCAGGTATAGACTGTTTCTTTATCCGTATTTGACTCTGTGTGTTTGTCTCAGTCAGTGGCTTTTTTAAATTGTTTACTTCTCAAGCTTTATTTTATAAACTTAATATTCATCTTAAGAAATTTTATTCATTTTGTTACAATAATTCACTAAATATTATGGGTATAATGGTACAGAAAGGTCACGGTTCGGTTCACACTATAGTTCTAACACCTCTAAGCATGAGGCTTGGTTTGTTGTTTATTTTAAATAAACAGCAGGGTATTAACTAGTAAACACATGCTTATATTTCCATGTATGGATGACAGAAAACAACTGAAACATCTTATGTAATAATATTTGTCTTACCTAAAAGAAAGTAAGTAAGATGGCAGGTATGACATTCTTTTGCCAAATGGCAACTTTCATTTTTTAACAAAGTAAGGCACAAGAATATTTTCATATTTTCATCTACTATGTAATGAAAACAGCAAACAAACTCACAGGTGCAGAGCAACGCCGATACACCGTCTTTGTCCGATCTACGATTCGCTCTCTATTGCCGTCGTAATTCACCGTGAACCCAAAATAATCCCACACGCTCGATTTTAAAGATGCAGACGGGTCTTCCAGCTCATCTGTGCTGTTTTAGTAGCCATGTTATGAGCGCTTTAATGAGATGTGAATGACCTCGAAGTTAAACTTTTCAAAGGTCACTGTTTAACGTTTCTGTATAAAACACACGCTTGTAAACTTAGTTCCGCATTACTTTAATCGCGTCTTCTCCGTTGTACCGTGTATAGCAGACCACAAAACAGACCTTACTGAGAACACCTAATGAACTTGCTTAATTTTTGGATCTGTTTGATTGGTTTGTGTTTATTGGCCAGTTCACATATGCACAGAAAACAAAGCTTTGTCGACTGAGATCTCTGAAACACTGAAGATATCCAACCATTATGACACCCTGAGATCTTACAGCTCACTGTAATGAAGTGTCTGTTTAGCTGTGACTATAGGATGAACTAATGAACTGAAACACAACTCCATCACTGGAAGCTATCAGTCTAAAATGTGTTCAAACTAACACAGATTTTTATAGAATTCCAACACTTCTAATATGGCTCAAACAAAACATGTTTACTTAAACACAGTGTGTCACTTGACAGGAGAGCTGTGATTGGACAAAGCACTATAACTGTTTTGTTTCTTTGAGGGGAAGTAATTTTCGATTCTCTCTTTCAGTTGATCTATAACACACATGGATGTGTTCAAGAAACCTGTAATTCATAGTAGATGTGTGGAGAAATTATACATTAGTTCTAAGAGTGCATTATCCCGACATGTTTTGTAGATAACAGATTTTTATAGGTTGAATCATGGCCCCACATACAGACCCTCAGAACTTAAGAGGTAGACTAATTGAAAAACTTTATTTCACTGCAGAATCCGGGATGCTTAGAATTCTTCCACCACATTTCTGCCTCTGTTGCTCTTAGATCTGTACTTTTCTTTTTTCAACCAATTTGTATTTTTTCTTTCTTCTACCTCTCGTTTACTCTGTGTGTGGGTGTGTACGCATTTCTGTGTGAGAGAGGGAAAGATAATGCACCCTGATTCAGGAAGCTCCTGATTCAAAGCCTCTCCGTTCGCTTCCTGTGCTCGGAGCTGCAGTATTCTTTTCTGCTTGATCCATGTCTTCCGCCCAAGATGAAACTCCAGCTGACATTCCAGCTTCGAACTTGCTATGAGAGCGCCATCTTTGAGCTCCGGCTTTCCTCTTCTGTCTCCCTGTTCTGACTGTTCTATCTGTTGATCGCTCATTCTGTTTCCCATATGCTTCTGTGTAGTTTTGCTGCACACTTTCCATCAGCTTTCTGGAAGAAGAGGAGGGAGACAGAGAGAAAGAGAGAGAGGGAGAAGGAGAGAGGGGGAGAGAGAGAGGGAGAGAGAGAGAGAGGGAGAAGGAGAGAGGGGGAGAGAGAGAAAGGGAGAGAGGGGGGGTAAGGAGAGAGAGGAAGAGGGAG
>JBBPCW010254096.1:0-13614 GCA_037974425.1 Phenacogrammus interruptus
CACACACACACACACACACACACACACACACACACACACACACACACACACACACACACACACACACACAAACAATTTGTGTATTGCTGATATGCTTAATTATATGATTGCATTTGAATAGCAGTGCAAAACAAAAGTAACAACTCAAACAAGTAATCCCATATGTTGGCAAAGGCACTGTGAGGACCTTCAAAAAGTCAAGGCTATAGTTTCAATTTGATGGGGCTGGATTGTTTTGTCAACAGGGCTAGGCCCCTTACTTCGAGTGAAGGGCAATCTAAATGCGTTATCATAGCAAGACATTTGGGACAACACTCCTTTCAAGGTTTGGAGAAGAACCTTTTTTATTCCCACATGACTGTGCCCCAGTGCACAAAGCAAGCTCCATAAAAACATAGTTCAATGAGTACAGTGTGGAAGAACTTGGCACACACAGAGCTCTGACCTCAACCCCATCCAACACCTCTGTGATGAACTGGAACTGAGATTGTGAGCCAGACCTTCTTGTCTAACATCAGTGACTGATCTCATAAGTGCTCTACAGAATGAATGGACACAAATTCCCACAGAATCACTCCAAAATCTTGTGGAAAGTGGAATCTATTATAGCTGCAAACTGGGGACCAACTCCATATTCAAGTCTATGTATTTGAATGTATTTGTATGACTCCAACATCACACAACACCACTGACACAGGATACGTGAAGACAAACACATGCTTTACTCATTCACACATTGCTATGTTAACTTCTACCGCCTCCCTAATTAGTGTTTATCACATGCAACTTGTATGTGTTAAAGGGAACTCCACAGTTTGTTTATGTTTATGCATGAATAGTGAAGTACTTTTGATGCAAACAAACTCATTCAGTGAGTTATATGTGTTTTAGCTCTGATCTACTGAAATTTACAGTCAGAATTCCTCACAGTGGCAGTGTTAGTTATCTCAGATGACTAAGGTGATGGTTACGACTACACTGGCTGATTATTTATGTTAGTTTTGAAATAAAACACATTTGTGGCAGCTGAGTGCATGCAGTGAGCTGTAAAGCAATAATAGGACCCAAAGTAGTTATTTGCGTTGTAGACACGAAAGCACCTAGTTCCTATGACTACCACTGTAAGGAAATGAGTAAGCTTTTCTATTTATAATTTCACATCATCTTTGTATACATTTCAGTAGTCAAATTATACATTTTCTGACAAGGTACTGCATGTCATATATATCTTACGCAGGAGTATATCCACAAACCTTCAGTTATGATTGAACTTGCCTCAACTGTGGCAGTTGCATCCTTTCCCTGTGCTTCTCCATCAAGTCATGTCACAACAGTGTGAGCATATCAATAACACCGATGCCACTAAATGCTGAGTGAGATTTGTTTCTTCTCATACGCTCATATTGAACAGGATATGATTTGTGAAGTGTCGGTACTCCACCTGTGGAAAAGAGATGGATTATGAGGCAGTGTGTATCTAGTCCCTCTGCACTCCTCTATCTCTCGGTCTCTAAGTATGGCATCATTATATATCAGTAGGTCTTTGCAGCTCCTCTCCTCGCTCTATAGGCCCTCTCTATCTTGGCCGACGTGACTTTCTTTGGTTTATTGCCTCATCTCAGCCCCCGCCATTGCATTTGCCTGCCTTATCTGCGCTCTCATCATTACTGTGCACGCCAGCATTGCACTCTGTCTGCATGCTTTACACCTCGATTTATTTACCTATTATTTTGTGACTGCACTTCTCCTGGAACCTTGAGACCTATCCCAGGCAAAGTGCACTGTTTTAGATCTTGCCTGAAGTGTCAGCAAGTTGTACTTCTTGCAAAGCCAGGCACTTTTTTATGCCTTAATCTCGCCCATCAGTAGATGTGCCGAACCTGCTACTTGCTCGCAGAATATAGCTACTGTATGTCAGTTGCTACTGAAGTATTTACTGTGACTGCAAGCCAAGGCAAGCACAAGGAAAGTAATGGATTTAAGTTGTTATATGTAAGACGTATGGATGGAGGGGGCTCGGTTTAGTAGGAATAGGATCTGCTCCAATAGGATTCAGGCATTTTCTATTTTTTGAGGGGATTGCAAAAGTAGATTAAGGCGTTTTGCGTTCTTCATTTGTTCTTCTCCCCTCTTCAGAACATTTGGTATTCCGGTTTATCGAATCCATCTGTACTTTGTTCCGCGTCTTTCTGGATTCTGGTCTTCACATTTGGCTTTGTTCTTCTCCTCATCTGGGCACGGAATCAAGTGGAGGTTGGTCGGGTTTGCAGAGGGCTGTTTAGGGAGGTATTCAGGAGCACGGAGGGAACACAGCCAAACGCATCAGAGAGAGGGAGAAAAGGAGCAAGAGAAAATGAGAGAGCATCTTAGTGAGTCATAGGCTGTCAGTGAAGGGCTTGTGTGCTCCAAATTGGGGTCTTGAGAGTCATTGTTGCCTGCTTTCAATATCTGCAGGCTGAGGCCTGGATTACCACCAGTACTGCTCAAGTGTGCATTGTTAGGTACATGCTGTCATGCTCATCCAGCACCATGGAGGGATGGATTCTGGGCAATGCACAGCCATGATGTCAGCGGTAATGCAATTAGTTAGAGGGGATATTTTTGCGCTCTCTGTCTTTTTTTCAACTAGTCCCTAAAAGCCCAGAACCGCCATCTTGCTGCTCAGATTGCATCCGTCCACAAAGAAGAGGGTCAGCAGAGGGAAGGCAATGAACAAGGTTAATTGGCTTCGAAGCCCAAATCGGTCTTAGGCAAATCTGAATTCTCAAAAGGTGAGAGCTGGTAAATAGTTCTTCATCATGGCTGCCATAAATAAAACATTGAAAGGTGAACGCATTGGCACCTTGAGTCAGGGCCATCAGTGAGAGCAACACAGCTTAATTTCACGGTGCTCACTCTTACACAGACACTACTGCACATGAGTGACAGAGTCTCAGAGGGAGGCAGGAATCCATGTACGAAGGACAGGTAGGAAGCCAAAAGCTTTTCATGGTGAGAGTGCTTTGTTTGCTACAATGATTTTTAAATCTGAAAGGAGTGGACATGGTATGTGGAACTCGCTGGAACTCAGACCAGTCCTTTGAGTATATGTGTGTGTGTGTGTGTGTGTGTGTGTACTCCCAATTCAGAGTGACACCAGTTGGGAGACTGGTTATTTGTGTGAGTGCTTGGGCTTCCCAAATACCCCAGTTCTGTATCTGTTAGGAAACTGGTATCAAATTTCTAATACTTTTATTTTGTGTATTGCACAATAGAAAAAAAGCAATGGATGCATGTGAAGAATTTTAAGCGTTACATACGTTTTGTTTGCATTTGTATTTTCTGTGCACTGGCACAGCACACGTCTCTGCAACGTCAATGATGCAGAAGTGCCCCCAGCCCTACGGCACCCTCTCATCAGACCTGCGAACATAAAACAATGATAAGTGTCTATTGCATTTTTATGCTAATCAAAACAGTATGAATGTTATTTGTATTTTGTGAGTCGTCACCTTGCATTCTGTCTTTGCTCCGCTGATTTCAAGCCCTTTTTTTTTTTTACCACAAATACTTCAGTGTGGTACCTGTATGACTACAGAATCATTGTATTTAAATGAATGCATTTAAATGCTATTGTTTAATAATTGCATGACATGATGGTCATAAAAAGCCATCCCACAGTAAACAATAGGGGTCTGACTTTATCTAATAGATTTAACAAAAGTAGGGCAGTGCTTAAAATCTTCAATTAAATAATTCAATCACATTTTAACAAGACATACGGTACTTTCACTGTCTGAAAATACATTTATTTTTGTATAATTTGAAAATGGAATCTGCGCTTACACTGTTAAAATTCTGGAGAATTTTAGCTTGCATTATAATGAATTATTTAAATTTTTTTTTTCCCCTGAAACGTATGAAATGATAGTATGATAGTATGTCCATTTTGGCTAGAATCACAATTCAAGTAAACTGAAATAGATTTTTTTTTTCAAAATCCAGCACATTACTTATGCTAGGCTTGTCACTTGTGAACATGTCTGTTGATTGATAATTCTTCAGAAATGTGTTTTTGGAAAGAGGTATTTTGATAGGGGGGAGTCATGAAGTGTGTGTGTGTGTGTGTGTGTGTGTGTGTGTGTGTGTGTGTGTGTGTGTGTGTGTGTGTGTGTGTACGTTATAAGTTGGACAGAAGACAACTTGAGAGGTGAGGGAGGTAAAGAGTGTGCTTGTTTGGTGATGGATTATTCCATGCTTCCATGCAGGGTTGTCTGAGTGGTGTTGGCCTACTTCCTCCCTGCTGTGCAGACAGAAGGAGAGAAGCACATCAGAACACATCAAGGTGTTATCGTGAAGATGCCAAAAAGCATCACTGACACCAGCCAGCCCTTTGCATGGACGAAGAGTCACGTCTCTTACTGTTAACGGACAAGGAGTGATGTGTCCATCTTCTTTACAGGACAAGTAGCTGCATATTGAGTGTGAAGATGAGAGAACATGTACCTGAATTCTAGTCATGTTCCTTTACAAGCAATGCTTGTTTCATGAGAGGGATGTTAAAACATACTGAACAGAACACAAAGTCCTGGAAGGCAAATATTAAAAAACAATTGTCAGTGGTAAAATATGGGAAATTAATGATCTAACATTACTTTCTATGTCTGCACTCAACAGAGAGAGATCACTGACTGAATGTATCACATATATGTAGAGCTAACACTAAGAAACCGCCATTGTTTTTCTTTTTTTTTTGCTTCAACAAAGAAACAAATAAATTTGAGGGTTATGGTATGTCTCTGTACTGTATATGCACTATATGCAAGATTTCCAAACAGCACCTACACAGCCCTGAAGATAACAGCCCTGTGGATCATCTGTGGCTTCAGTGGGAAGTCATGTTAAGACCTTCTTTTCATATATACCATCAAAAACACAGACACCGTTAAATGCTGTGTAAGATCTGGTCCTTCCCATTTGCTTAAACGGAACAGGACTAAATGACTTTATAATCAACATGTAGGCCATGATGTGTTTAGGTAAAGATAATAGTAAATGTAAGTAGCTGTAATTGTCATGAATTCCCCTTCAAATCCCCAGTTCAAATAGTTAAATCTGTGCTAACTGAGAATAACTGATAAAGGGCAGTTTTAGCAAAAAATAATAAAATATAAAGTACAAGAAGCATCCCATAGTTGACTGGTTACACTCATTGAAAATTTCATCTGATTGATAAAACCATTGCATTTTGAAGGAGCAGCATCTTGCACTATAAACCCCACACTCTAAAAGGTAAAATGGCATTACCTGGTACAAGCTCATCTCATCACTTTGTCTCGGCCTTCCAAACATTCTGTCCCACTTTATAAGGAACAAAACAATCAAATGCACTTTGAATAATCATGAAAATGCCAATATGCCATAGCACTGTGCTTACCAACATATTCTTGTGAAATGTCTATAGTTGCTGTATTTACGAATATGTGGAGAAAGTGTACAAAAATATGAGTTGATCAAAGTCTTGTAGTGAAGAATGAGAAGTCGTCAGTTAGCACAAGGCCCCAAAAATGGCCGAAATGTCAACCGTGTTATCCAGTATTATTTTCACAAATATATGTAAATATTCATTAGATATTAAGCTTGGCAAATTATGATTTTAACACATTAAAGGTGTATACTATGCAGCCATCAAGGTTTTTTTTTTTTTAAAAGAATACAGATTTTTTCTGGTTTTGGATGTGCTGAAATGTACCCCTAATTACGGAATGACTCGTTTACAAACGGCGACTCTAAATGTGGGATTTTTGAGCTGTAAATGTTGAGCTCTGAATGTTTAGAAGATATGCTAATTGGCCACACTCTGCGAATACTGTTCCTTAGCAGGGGATGGGGCTGCGTGCTGTGATCTGCCCTCACCATCATGGAGGATTTGCCTTAAATGATCTTAAATCTAAATATTATATATGAAAAATATATCTCACACTCTAAATGTTAACTCCACAGTTAGATTGGGCTCGGTGACCCCTTTCCAACGACCCTTCGAAAACAGTTATTAGCTGAAAACTGTTCACCTGGGACAAAAGTAATGGGACACCAGTGCGAGGTGAAAGTTTTTCGGGCCGCTGGATAGAGTGTGCGATATAAATAAATAATTCCATGGGTGTGCTGAAGTTATGACTCATGAGTCACAGCACCCGAGTCTGAGTCAAGTCTCAAGTCGTTGAGGGCAAGTCTAAAGTCAAGTCACAAGTCTCTGTTTGTGCAACTTACATGCGACTTGAGTCCGAGACTTGAGTCCCCATCTTTGGCAACCAAGAGCCCGTTAGTAATATTTCTCGACATTTGTACTCAGTTCAACAGAACAATACTGTGATTAGGTGTCAATAACTGTTCGCTGCTTAACTTTACTTGTTTCCTTAAGTGAAAGGAAAGGTTTTGTATCTGTATGAGTGTTTCATATGTGTGTGTGTGTGTGAGTTTTCAGTAGAATGGATGCATGTGTGACAGTTTCATATGTGAATGTGTGTGTGTTTCAAATGTGTTTGTGTAACAAAAGTCTGAAATATTTCCTAAACAGCACCCCATATCTTTATACTTTTCCTAAAGAAGATCTGGTTCATGTGATCATCTCATGAAGCAGAATGAGATGTGTGTGTAGGAATGTAACAGATATTGGCATGAAATGCTTGTTACACTCATAGAGATGCTGATTTTAAAATAAATTGCAGTGGTCTTATTTTCTCCAGAGCTGTGAGTAACTGAATCATTTGATATAAACAGAGTAGGGGCCACATGCAGTGAACATCCAAAATAAAAAGCAAGCTGTAATGATCACTCATGAAAAGAAATGTAAAGAGAAAATGTTTATAAGGGTTTACAAGATGCTCTAACGGAGTGGGTGCAGAAAGATGAGAAGAACTGAGAAACGGAGTTGACGTGTTGAAATTGAACCAGAACTGAACTAGAACAAGCAAACAGCTGGAGATACCTCGGCTCGCCTGGTAGTATCACTGCTGAAGAAGAGAGAGAGGGTATGTTTAGCAAAGTTCTTTTGTGTGCTTTAACCTGCAGGTGACTCAAGAAATAGCTAAACCATCTGAATAATAGAACATGAAACCTAGCATAAATCTTCTGACCATTTAACACTTTATATCCATGAGATGATGTTCAGCACCTAGGCATGATGGGTGAAATAGGTGCAAAAAGTGCTGCCCATACTGGGAGAAGATCTCCAGAAGTTGGATAATGGATGGTCTGTTCCGGGAAAAGAACTGTGCATTGTGGATCACATAAGTGGGGAATATATTATAATGTCAGACCTTGAAGTTACTAGTAGCTATAGAGCTCCCTATGCTAGTCACATATTTCTTAAAAATGTAATTACACCTAATTCAGTTCCTATACCTAATGCCTAAAGCTCCATAAGTATGACAGGTGAAACATTTGCAAAAAGTACTGTCCGCACTGGGAGAGGATCTCCAAAGGTTGGATAATGGATGGTCTGCTCTGGGAGAAGACTGTACAGTCTTTAAAGTAATAAAAAAGAAGGAGAAAGTGGTAGCCTGCCAACAGAAGCCAGGTGGAGAGATTTAAGGCTTATGGCTGAAATTGCCTGACAACTTCAGCACACACACAAACACACACCTACAGCTCCCTCCAAGCAACATTTGCTGATGATCTTAAACCTCAAACTGCAAAAATGTTCAAAATGCCAAACTACATATGAGGTAACACTGCAACAACTGTAGATGAAGTGGCTGAGATAGCATTCAAAGCAGATTGGAATCTAAAAGCAGAAATGCTAAATTCCACTGCCTGCTAACCAAGGAACTTGTCTAAGAAAGTACTTACAGTGCCATGTTAACATTGGGGAAAACAGGGACAGTCAGATAAAATTGGGAATATAAATTGGTACAAAAAAATCCTATCACAGAGAGCTCCAAACTGACACCTCGGGAGGACAATTTTGAGTGTTGTGGCCAACACATGAGCTCCTGGGAGCAATGCCAAAAAATGAATAGAGTCTTCCTTGCAGTCCAACAGAGGGGTGATGGACTTCATACCAGCAAACAATAAGTTGTCAAAAATATATCTACTGGACACTGAATTAACTCGCTTTCCACTTGAAGTAGCAGAAAGCTGTCAACTGAGAAAAGAGAAGTTCAAGTAGGTCATGTAATGTGGGCCCTGCTTGACTGGCCTTTTCCAGAACTCATCCTTGGCATTTAATGAGGGGAAAGTGACCAGTGTTGACAGAAACCTCCTGGCTCGCAATCTCAGTTTCAGTTCAACCCAAAAGTGTTAGATGGGGTCAGGTCAGGGGGCCCGCAGACCAGTCATGTTCTTCCACACCAAACTTATCCATCCATGACTTTATAGTGTTGTCCAACATGGCTTGGTATGCCAAAGCATTAAGTTTGTCCTTTACTGGAGGTAAGGGGCCTAGCCCAAACCCTGAAAAACAGGTGTGTCCCAATACTTTTTGCCATCATGTTGTAGATCTAATAGTTCAGAAGCTGAGGAGCACAAAAATACATCAGATTTCTGCTACATTACCTGCATGAGAAACAGCATAAAGTTAGCCTTCACAAGCTCAAATTTTGCAACCTTAAATTCGGAGATTCACTGAACTCCATTCCAAAGACAACACAATCGAGGACACAATCGGATTAGTTTTGATAACATGTCTCTGAATGATTGATATAAATATCCCCTGTTTCTGTATTCACCTTTGCAAAGCATCGCCAGTGATTTCCCTGCATACTGAGTATTCCTGTTTATCTCCTGTTTTAAATTCTCTGGCTCTCGATTCTCTTGCCCATTTCTCTTAACCCTGATTTTTCTCTTGTCCTGATTACACTGATTGCTCGTCAGATTGCCATACTGGACTTTAGCAATTGTTCCTCAATCTCTTTGATTCACTTCTAACATAAGACAATGCGGCTTTGTTTGCTTGTAAGACTGCATTCAGGTTTTTAGACTATTATTTCGTTTTTTTTGCTGTCTTTTACCTGTTGGAATACACTTGTCTGCATTTTGTACTCTGTGTTTGGGCCTATCCTGTTCTGTTCACTACATTACCTGCCTCAGGCAACAGACGTCACGAGGCAAGAAAGAAATTCCCCAATGCCAGAACGTAAGCAATAAAGATCGGAAGAACCATCTGTGGTCCAGGTAATATGCACTTTCATACAGGGAAATGGGTCAAACCCTCAGTGATCTATTTAAAGGCAATAAAACCTCCAACAACAAAAAAACTGAACTGCACAGAAAAGAACTCATAGAATTTTCCAGCAGTGATAATGCAGTGTGAGAAGTGCCTGGGTTTGACACTGTATGTCCATAAGGACTATGGTCATATGGACAAGGCAGCAATTGCCTTGAGGTGTTCAACATTTTTCGAAGCTCCCCACATTATTAGAGAAAAGGCCAGGTTGAGCTGGGCCAGCAGTATATATAGTCTTTTTGTCATTTTTGTGATACTAGTTTTTGCAACACAGACATTGCAGAAGGTTACAATATACAAATGAGCCTCTAACCAATTTGGCCACCCCATAATCATTAAAGACACTGATTTTATATATGTGTTTATAGATCCTATATTCTAAATTTTCTTCTATTTCTTTCTTTTCCATTATGTTTGAGTGGACTTAGAAATACAATTGCTAACCTTTGCTTATCTCTTAGAATTAAAGTACAGTAAAGTGGCCCCTTATATTCACACATGAACACATCACAGCAGAGCACACAGTGTGAATTTCTTTCTCTGTATTTCACCCATTCACCAAGTAAAGCAGTGGGCTGCCACCAATAAGAGGCACCCAGGGAGTAGTGTGTAGGGACAGTATCTTGCTCAAGGGTACCTCAGTTGTGCCACTAGCAGTCCTGGGATTCAAACCCACATCCTTCTGATCGCAGGAGCAACTCATTAACCACTAGCCCAAAAGGTGCCCCCAGCAATAACTGCCCTGTGTGAGGATGTAACTCATGACTTTTAGATTATGAGACACACTAGCTACTGCGTTAATGAGGTTCAAATAGGGGTTCATACAGGGGGTCTATACTGCAGGCCTGTAATAGGGGTCCATACTGGGTGTCTGTACAAGGTAGTCCAGTCGGTGACTCAGTAAACAGACTGCCCTGTATGGTAACTCATTCAAAAGGCTGCATGAAATTACATTCCTTCGAACTTCATCATGAATGGGTGCATGAATTAAAAACAGACAATTTTAATAATTTACAGATTTTTAGATATTTACTTATAAGCACTGTTTCAGTCTATAACCGTTTAGCCTTCCCATTCACATCATACAGAGCTGCTGTGAAGAAGCAAATGAGTCATTTTGTGTTTTGAAGGAAGCAAGCACTTTAAAAGAAGTGACATGTTTTTTTTAGATGTCCCTGAGGATTTCAGTATGAACTTAACAGTTTATACCATACATTTCAGCCCAGAATGCTTTCCGAAAGCCGTGTGCCTCATTTCACTAGTGAAGGAGTCAGCCAATCAGAATAGAGGTAATTTGCATTTATGTCGATATTAAAGCTCAGCAACATAAAAGGTTCAGTTACAGTGGGCAACAAGAAGATAGAAAATATTCATGTAAAATTACAACTGCTTTGAATACTTAAACCAAACAAATGCTTTGGACTCTTCAGTATTGCAACTCATTCAAAAGGCAGCATGGAAGTGAAACATTCCTTATAACTTCAGCATGAATGGGTGAGGCAAAACTGTTGAAACTATGATTTCAAAACAGGCTGTTTTTGCAGATTAGCTTTCATATACATGTATTGGGACACCTGAACATTACACAAACAGGGACTTTAATGTATTCAAACACATAGACTTTAATATGGTCCACTCTATGCAGCTATAACAGACTCCACTTTGGAAGGCTTTACACAAGATTTTGGAGTCTTTCTGTGTTACGTTGTGCCCATTAATTCTGTAGAACAGGCACTGATGTTGGATGAGAAGGCCTGGCTCGCAATCTCTGTTTCAGTTTATCCCAAAGGTGCTGGATGGGGTTAAGGTCAGGGCTCTGTGCGGACAGTTGAGTTCTTCCAGACTGAAACTCATTCAACCATGTCTTTATGAAGCTTGCTTTGTGCACTGGGACACAGTCATGCTGGAACAGAAAAGCTTCTTCCTCAAACTGTGTCTATGAAGTTGGAAGCATGGCCTTATCCAAATGTCTGGGTGTGCTGAAGTATTAAGATTCCCCTTCACTGGAAGTAAAGGAAAAAACAGGCATTTCCCAATCATTTTGTCCATATATTGACTGTATGGATGGGGCTGTGAATGTACATTTTTACAGCATCCATATACCTTAACTTTTAAGCCGCAGAAAAGTAATTGTATGATTTCTTTAATATACTGAAAGGCATTTACTCTGATTTGATGAACTCCAACATAAGACAATCTTTAAGCAGCTCTTATTGAGTCTGGCCACATGAGAGACATTCTACTGTGTCACCCTGATGTGACGTTTCTGTACTTTATAGACAAGGGGTGATATAGACATTGTGGGTTATAATATAGACATGCCTCTGAGATCATCAGCACAACAAGCCGAGCTCAGATCACTCATTGAAGCCTGCACACATGCTAAAGATCAGGCTATAACTATTTGAGCCAACTCAAAGTTTTTGTTTGGAGTCAGGTTATGGTACAGTTAGAGAACATCAGTGAAGAATGGACAGATTAGTTCAAGAGTGGTCTTTTCTGATTATACAGAGGAAAACTATACTATGGATCTATGGAATGGTTCACCAGAATCAAATCTACATCAATTTCCCAATACTGTTTTTCAGTCCAGAGGTTGCTTCTTTAATTTTGCACTGGGAGGTTATTATGTCACACGAGACTGGACCTATTATGTTTTGAGGAAAAAGGACAAATTGCATGTTTTTTGGCAACCCATTCCTATAACCTGCATGAATTTAGCAAATCCTATGTACTCAGCAAACATGTAAAATTAAAGTGCAAGAATTGCAGTGCTATGTCGAACTCTACTTGTTCTGCTTGAATGCTTCTAAAACGTTAAGGTGGACTATATCATGTATATATTTCAGATAGTCAGAGGTGTCCATGACCAGATATATGTTATCAAGAGTCATTTACATTGCCAAAATGCAGGCAATCACATACCCCAGAGCTTAGCACATCAATATTCACTCAAGAACAAAGTTTTTTTCAGGAATTGTGACATAGGAAGTCCTTAGGGCTGATGATGAAAAAAAGCAGCAGAATCTGAGCAGTCTTCTCATTTTGATAGGTGCTGTTGCTTTGGACTGAGAATGTGATACATTTTTCTAATACCTGCATTATGTCACAGACACTGGTTATATTGGTTATATATGCTGTAAAAAGTTACCAAAAAAATGCAATTTGTCTCTTTTCCCAACACATTGTAGATCAACCAAGACGTTTGGTATTCTTCACTAAAGCTATAAGGGTAATGCTGCCAACAAAGAACCGTCATAAACCTCCAATATTCTAGCCTCATTAGATCTGGTGCAAAATTAAAGAAGTTAATTTACACTAATGTGTATACATTTGATTCTAGAGAACCATTCCATAGATCCACACCACAGAAAAATCTTATTCACACTGAAATCATACAGTCGCCGTGAAGAAGCAAATGTGTCATTTTAGTGTTGTGAAGAAAGCAAGCACTTTAAAAGAAGTGACAGAATTTTTTTTTAGATGTCGTTGAGGATTCCAGCATGAATCTAACAGTCTGTACCATAAATTTCAGCCCAGCCTGCTTTCTGAAAGCTGTGTGATGTCATTCATTCACTTTTAAAGAAGTCAGCAAATCAGAAAAGGAATCATTTGCATATATCAATCTCAAAGCTCAATAACATTAATTGTTCAGTTGCAGGGGGCAGTAAGAGGATGGAAAATGTTAATATAAAATTACATGTGTTTTGAATACTCAAAGCCATGTACTTCAGTAGATATGTTTTATTAACCGAAACAATTCTTTGTGTTTAGACACAACCTGGAAGTGGTAATGATTTTCAATAGTCAGGAGCTATGTCTTTGCTTCATGGTCATGTTCTTTGTCAATGGAAATAATAACAGCAGTTATAAAATAATAATAATAATAATAATAATAATAATGATAATAATAATAATAATAATGCTTGCAAATCAAGTGTGATGCACCATTCTCGTCATAAGCTACTGTATGCAGAAAAAATGTAATGCAGAGTAGAAATACTATGCACTTTACAAGTGCCATCTTTATTAACATATCAAATGAAACATAATGCAGATGTAGTCATGCTATGTGCAATCAAATTACATTTTGTAGAGACTGCAGAAAAGAAGTATCTTCCATTTGTGATACAGCCATTATCAATGGTACCACATGCTCACAAATGGATACCTGTATTAAATGAAGAACTGAATTACCTCACTTTTAACAATTATGTTCCTGTGCTTGTTTTAGCCTGTCGATAGCCTTAAGAGAAATATTTGTGACTGTCATCAGGTTTGATTTCTATTTATTCACCCCATTCTTGTTCTTTTACAAAAAGTCCAAATAGCTTATACAGGGAGTGCAGAATTATTAGGCAAATGAGTATTTTGTCCACATCATCCTCTTTATGCATGTTGTCTTACTC
>JBBPCW010254158.1:0-13274 GCA_037974425.1 Phenacogrammus interruptus
TGGGGTTAGAGTTTGGAAGAGGTAAAGAGGATAGAACAGATGAGGAGAGCAAGGGCAGAGATAAAGAAGAGAGATTCATACCGAGCCATGACTCGGTAAAAACCTAAACACAACAGTCTCTGAACTCACGCTGGGTGGTTTGCTGGAGTCGGATGTGGTCCAGATTATTGTCCAGGGAATGAACTTTGGCAAGGAAAATGGATGGTATTGCCGGACGGCTAGCATTAGCCTTTAGCCTGGCATGGACTCCTCCTCACTTGCCCCACTTCCGCTTTTTCGTACACCACTTTCCCGACCACCAGCATCAGGCAGCTCTATGGCCTGAGGTTCACGCAGCAGTCGAGATCTCGGAGTAGCAGCAGCAGCTTGTCACCGAGGTAAGCTACACGTTTAACTCTTATCTGGAGCAGGGTCTGGTGGTCATAAACGTGTATCAGTTGTTCGGATACACATGTTTGCAAGTTTCAGTGTGAAATCTTGAGAAGTAACACACAATAGCACCAAAGTGTTGGACCCGGAGTGAACACTGCGTCCTAGCATGCTGCCATCATGGTTTCTTTTGAGAGCTACAACTCCGATTAAATAGCCATTTAAGTACATTTTTGCAATTATTTCTATGATGAAACTTTGAGAGATTCATTTTGAAGACCTTTTCTTTGAAATTGATATTTTTGATGTTTTTCAACATAATCAGCCCGTGTGTCAATAAATGGAGCGCCGACTTCTGACTCATTATGGCAGATTGGGTCACATTTAAAATATATATATTTTATAACTGAATGCATATGTAAGGCCGGGGAGAGTCTAGATGAGGTTTAGTTAGGCTCGGACTGCCTAAAATCAGTTAATACTTTTTGGTTTTTTGTTTGTTTGCCGACAACGCCACCCAGTGGTTAAGAGCCTGGGACTCTATTAATTATTCATCAGTTCAGTACGGGAGCACACAGGACCGTTTCCCGGATTGAACAACCAAGACAATTAAAAGTATTTTCAAAACTTTAATAACTATAAAACACAGAAGAGAAAAACCTTAAACAACAACAGCTCTTAATCAAAAAGTAAAAAAATTGCAGCAGGGGGAATAATCGTCCAAGAGGCAATGCACACTCTTATTAAAACAAATGGCAGGGTCCAGTCTCAGTTTGCCCACTCTGGAGGGCTGGCTGAACATACGTGTCCAACAGGCAACCCCCGTTCCAAACACCACCACCAGCAACTCCACCTTGGAAGAAAACACACAACGGCCAGTATCCACACGTCACAGGCCTATTGGCCAGAGATCCACTTTCTTAGGACTAGGCAGGGAAAGCGAGGGGTAATACTCATGGTTAACCCGGACACTGACTCATCACGTGTCCGGGACCGCTGGGGAATGGAGTCCTCGCCACCACGCGTCTCAGCTCCGTGTCTGTGTAGCCCTCTAAGTAAGCCTTCCTACCGCGTACCCCTCAGCACACGCCGCTGGTCGGTGAGCTTCCTCAATCCGTTGCCAAACCGTCCTCTCTCTCCGCCCGGGCCGCTAACGGGGGCTGATCATCCCAGCGCGACACCCGAGTACCTGCGGAAAGAGAGGGAAAGCAACCGGAGATGCCTCACCCGATCACCAAGCAGCCACAGCCCACTCTTGAACCTCTGTGTCGCACACACAGTCAAATGTTGTGCCCAGTGCAACAGCTTCTCTTCGTCTCTTTTCTCGGCGTGCTTCCCTTGTGCTGCCTTTTGCCTTGCTTTTTCCCCGCTTTTCCCTCTCGTGCGCTGTGCGGCGTCCTCCGCAGTGCAGCCGCTACGATGAAACGCTGTGTCTTTCCCCGCGGCTGCCACTGTTGTTCTCGGGCCACTACTTAGCCCTCTCTCGGCACATCCTCATCTATGTGCCCAATGTTGCCGCCATGGCGAAACGCCATCCTCTCTCATGGCCACCGCTTCCCACTGTGGCTCCGGCACTGCCACCGCGGCGCCAAGCCGCTCTCTCCGTGGCCCTGCCGCCGCTGCTGCTTCCCTGGCTCGCCCCTCGCCCTTCACTGCCATGCTTCAGGTGACGCCATCTTTAATGTCCCGGGCCCCGCCCACACATCGCCCTGATTCGCTCACACCTAATGCAGGTCAGGTGGTCCTGCTAGGTTCTCATGAGGAGTGTCCATGGGGAATAACACCAGTGCAAATCAAATACACAAATAACACCCACACATTAATGCACCGCAAAAATCCCATGCAAAAAGTAGAAAAAAGAAATAAACACAACACCATGCATTTCCCACCCAGTCACACATATATTCATCAGAGCAATGCATAGCATTGTATTATCTATATATTTTTTTATTTTCACAATTTTTACTTGTGGCAAAACATCATCTTGTGACAAAACATGATCTGACTTTTGGCCACAGGTGGCATGAAGAAAACTCACCGTTACCGGCCCGGCACTGTGGCTCTGAGAGAGATCCACCATTACCAAAAATCCACGGAACTGCTGATACACATGCTGCCCTTCCAGCGTCTGGTGCATGAGATCACTCAGGATTTCAGGACTGACCTCTGCTTCCAGAACTCCGCCCTCATGGCCCTACAGGAAGCCAGCGAGGCGAGACTTGGTGGATCTGTTTGAGGACACAAACCTGTGCACCATCCATACCATGAGAGTCACCATCATGCCTAAATATATTCAGCCGCCCCGCCGTATCCAATGAAAGTGCACTTAAACTAACTGTGCTTAAGATCCCTAACATGGAACATTTAAGGAGAACACATTGATTATGAACATAATTTAACTTATCTATTCTTTAATTTATATTTCCTAACTTCTGTAAAGTGCCCTTGAGTGTTGTGAAAGGTGCTTATAAATAAAATGTATTGTTATTATTATTACAATCAGCAATCAATGAAATGTACAAAATGAAGAATCTATGCTTTGGTGTTGTGGAGGCTGCTCTCAGCGTTCTGGAAGCTTGTCCTTATTGCCCCCTCTGGCTGGTAAACAAGGCGATGCTAATTGCGATGTGATGACAAGCCAATGATTCCATCAACACTTGGCAAACACTTTCAGCACTGGACATAAGCATAATGACACTATTTGTTTTATGTTACAACAATATCATGCCTCTCCTGGGGCGCTGGAGGTCTGTAGGGAGATTTCACAGTTTGCTTTGTGACATACAAAAGTTTTGTTTAATTTTAACAAATGATTTATTCAGTTTTACTTCAAGACTGGCAGTTTTTGCATTTTAGGCAGTTGACAGCATGATGAGTAGCAACAATATGGCAGGAATTAATTAGATGGACCCTTTAAAGAGCAAAACCTACTAGTAAAAATAACATTTTTAAAAATTGTAATCCAATAACTACTTTGCACTGTAATCCATGTTACTAAATAATAAGCTTAGGGATGTAATAAAATCTGAATCTAATCGTATGTAATGAGGAGAAGTATAAAACACTGCTGTAATCGACACTCTCCTCTCACACTGAGACCAGTTGGAGGTGAAACACTACTAGAAGTTCCTCAAAGGTCATCATTGCCATTTTGTTTAAGAGAGAACGAGAGATTTGTTTGCTTTGAATTATTCAGGTTCTGTAAACGCTGCATCATTTCTCTTATTCTGATGCTTTGTAATTTCTTTTAAAATGACGCTTTAAAGAACAATATTTTTATTTGGAAATGAGGAGAAATATTGTCAGCAGTTCTTATGAACTAAGGCAAAGTTGTTCAGTTCAATACTTGGAGCTAGCAAAGATAAAAACTTTTTTTTTTGCAATGGTCTCTTGTATTTGTTAAAAACATCTGGGGTGGTGGCGGATTAGTGGGTAGGATAGTTGCCTCTAGACCTAGAGGTCATGGGTTCGAATCCTAACTTCAGCACCACCACTGACTCCCTGAGTAAGACCCTTAACTCCAAGTTGCTCCAGGGAGACTGCCCCCTGTAGGTAGGGAGTGGAAGTTGCTTTAGATAAAAGCATCTGATAAATGTTGTAAATGTTCATTTGAGTGGGACATGATTTGTGCCGTCTTTGCAGGACCCTCAGTGGGTTCTGGCTTGGGTGTGCTCTTCTAGAGAAAACTGCAAAATTGTCAGATGCATAAAGGTTATCCACACTCTTGTATCCTATTTACAAAAATGATAAAAGAACCATTCATTGATGGATTCTTTAAGGAGCCAAAACATGGCATCGGCCCAAAGCACCCTCTTCGACACCTTTAATGCTAAGAGGGCCACACTCTACTCACTCTCTCTGAAACAAGAGGAGACCTTTCCCTGTGGTCGCTCGTGCTGGGCGTCCACACTCGTGAATGCGCGTTCAGCCACTCTGTAGGCGTTGTGGTCATGGTCCACATGCTTCTCGTGGTTTTGGGTCATCTCCTGTGTTTGTGTCCCACAAGTTCAACTGCATGGTCTGTATTGTTTCTGCCCCAGTCCCTTTTCACCCATTGCCGGGCAACAAAGCCTGCCGTCTTCAGCTTACAAGGGTGCTCGCAGTACAAACTACCCACTCTGCATTCCTGCTCCCTATCTTGGAAGCGTTTGTGGGCGATTTAGAGATAGCAAGCCCATCAGCCAACAGATGAGCTTCTGTAGGCATGACATAAAGAACAAACAGCACATCACGCTCCATTTATAGAGCTGCAGAGAGGGCTATAAAACGAGAGAGAACAGGTTCAATCTCACTGTGGCCACACGGCTTTGAGCAAACAAGGAATATCCATTACATTTTGTAGGTCAGCTCTCTTCATAGATGCTGCTCTTTAAATAAGAACGTGACCAGAAGTTCAAACAGTTTTTAAGATTTAATAATATACGTCCATGGATCCACTATGTATTTACACTCATGTGTTGTACTTACATGAAATTTAAAGTAATATTTCATAAGCATAAACAGAGATATGTTTAAAAAAAAAAGGAAACCTATAAAGAACCAAGCATTAAGATGCCAGAAATGAGCAAATGAGTGTTGGGTTGTTGGGTCCCTCTCTTGGACAGTTTTAAAATCCTTCCTCTATTTTCAAAGGGACTCCAGTTTTGGGATGGCTTGGTTTTAAATATTAAGTTATGTTGACTGCATATTTGGGTTTAACGTGTTTGAAACATTTAACGTCTCCTCTTTCTTTACCCATGAGTTTCAAATGCTCCTCTACAATCTCCTGGAACATCTATTTATATTTCCATCATTGCATTCAATGCCACTTAGAAACAACTTCATATCATGGTGCACCTAATTCCGTACTTCACTGTGTCTGGGGTGTTCTTGGAATTACACATGCAAGTGCATTATTTCAAAAGATGATTGCTGATTGTTCTCTTTGGACCTGTTTTACCTACTGCCAGGCGGTTCTTGTCAAATGACTACTTTCCTTCCTCACCATTAGTCTGAGAGCGCACTGTGAAGGGAACGCCTGTCTGGGGACAGTTAGTTGTGGGTTCATGTACTTTCCACTTGCATTAAATTCCCCATCAGTAATGTTTATACCCCCAAATCCCCCAACAATCCCGCACCACTACGAAACCCAAAGCTTTAACATTATCCCTTAAAATTACTTTAATTTTGATCTTAATTTCTCTTTTTAAGGTAAAAATTAAAGGGAAAGTGCACAGATTAAGGCTGATTTAGGGGTAAAACTAATATGTTTCATACTCATGCCTTAAATCTAATTTTAACAGCCACTTTATTCAAATGAAGTGGTTTGGGGTATTTTCACGGGTTTTTAATTGAACTTCAGTTAATTTTCCTTTGGCTTTGTCTGCTTATTTCTAATTGTATGGTTACACTTTTTGTATAAGAATAACGAAAATGAAAAATGAAGTCTTCCACCTACAGATATTTTGCATTGTATTTTCTACACACTAGAAAACAATTCGGTTTCCTAAAGAACCAATTCAGTAAGAGTTTTGAGAGTGTAAAGAATATATTAAGGGTTATCCACCAAACAGGGTTCTTTATATTAAGCAGAGGTTCTTTAAAAGGTTCTTTATATTGTCGGATCTCATTTAGAAGAATTGTTGATGATTTTTCAGCCATTGAAGGTTCCTTAGAGGACTAAACGAGTGGTTTTTCATTGTCAGTGCACAAAGAATACGTTTGCTTCCTTATGTTTTAGACTGTAGTTCAATCTACAGTGGCTTCAACACTAATATTCATGTTTTTTCTTTTAGCTTTGCTCACCTTTTCCATTTTGCTTGAAAAACTTAGAGCCCCCTTTAGTCGCAATATATCTGAGTACATGGACATTTTAAAAAGGCAAGTTCAGAACACGTTGTTGTCATCAGGAAGGATGAGATGGGATTTCAGCGCTTTTCCCTCAGAAAGCATGAAAGCCACCTCTCTATTCAAAGACTCCATTGTGACAGCTGGTAATGTGTCCATGTTACACATATATTCACGCTTGTTAAAGGGTGAAAACACAGACAAACACAAAGGGAACATTAACATGTTTTTAGGTTTCACAATGACACACTGAATCCATAATTTCTCAATGGACAACAAAATTAGAAACATCGGCGAAATGAATTGAATTTTTCTATGAGAAGGCATCTTTGAACATCATGCCTTGTGGTGAACACAGTTCAGTTACTGAAACTCAATTATCATATAAGTTGTTTAGGTGTCAAAGTATGAAATGATGCACATGCATACATATAGTGGAGTCCAATAGTTGAAACACATTGAAAATGTTGATTTTTTTTTCATTTAAACATGGAAATAAATGACATACAACTTCATTACAACAAGAAATTATGAGTATAATGAAAAAATACTGTATATATCTGGGTCACTATTCGTGTATGCAAATTTGTGCACTTGATGATGTTAATCATGCCTATTAAGGTCAGAAGGTCAGAGAGTCTCATCCCTTCTATGTCCTCAAACGACTCTCACGTGGATCTGATCTATTCATCCGAAGCTTTTGCACAAACACGTGGATTCCATGCGGACTCAAGTGCCTGTTGTTGTTATAGCAAACGGCATAAAACTTAATACTAAGATATTCTGAATTTCATGGTAAAATACAATCAAATTTGTTGAGGTTGGAGCATTTTTGATAACCACAGCGTGCAAAAGTGGCTATTTAAAAGAAAAAATTCCTTTAAAAAACATAGGCAGGAAATATCCAAGCCTTAGTCCGAGTTACACAAAGATTTGCTCAACATTTCTCTTTAGAAACATATTTAGCAGTGAAAAGATGTTTAGTGTCCTTGGAAGACCGCTGCTATTGTCCTCCATCTTCACACTGTCCCATTGAAAAGCCCTTATTTAGCATTATTCCCTTCAAAATCTCTACCACAGAGATTTAACAGGAAGTGTGAAAGATGCTTTTAGACCGAACAGCACGAAATGACTCGCACACATCATATTTCAACTTTCAACAATTATTTGTAGAAAGGATATGAATTGCTGTGACAATAGTTTGATTGTTCCGGTGAGGCTGTTTTGCATTGAGCTGCTTCTCTCTCATAGATAGGCCTTGTTGTGCCCGAGCCAGACCAAGCAGATGTGGACAAGAACAATGGAAGCTCCTTCAACAGAGAGCAGGGCAGTGACTGACTCCAAGGGTACACAGGCTCTGAAGAATGCCTGGCACCAGTCCAGAGCCACTGACGCTATTATGGACCCACCTCATCTCCCATGAAGGCCCGAGACAGAGGGGGGACCACACCTTCAAAGGCCAGCCCATCTTTTTCAGAGGTGCCGAAGACTATCCAGAAGCCTGGTGGGACGGTGTCAGAGCGGAGACTGGATTGTGTCGAGAAGGACGTTGGAGGGGCATCCAGACTGTTGACCCAGGCTCAGAAGATCAAGACCCAGAATGGCTACTGCAAGCACCTCAGGACAGAGTGCCTTCGGGCTGGGCCGGAGGAAGAGGTCCCCTGGTATCCTGGATCAGATCGGCAAGTTCTTTGGAGGGGATAAGAAGAAACGGGGCAAGGTAAGACCTGAAATTTGAAGCAAATATTGACCGCTACACAAACTTGATCAAACTTCTTCACTTCTTGTATTAGAGAATAAAAGTGAGTTTCTAAGAACTGCTAAACTGAGAAGTTCTTGGAGACTGAAGAAGTGTGTTTTTCATCTCATAAAAGCCCCTTATATGGCTAATGGCACATAATCATCTCAAAGAAAAAAGATAAAGAACCATAATGTACTGGGATTTCTGACTGTTCAAAACAGGAGGAATCTTTTGTCACAGTCTGAAGCAGTTACACAGGATTAATGTGCTGCAGTGCATATTTCAGTTTTGGCATCTTGGTTGAGGACATTCTTTATGTGCTAGTTTGAAAAACGCTTAATTTTTTTTTTCTGATTTTTAGATGGTCCAACCAAGTTAGTATCCTTTTATAAGAATAAAAATGAACATTTATCTGTAACATTTAGGATAAAAAATGTTGCTACACTACTTTTATTTAATATATGCACACCACTGTATCTAATAACTGCACAAGGTTTCAATACAAATGAAAGATATTTATTTATATTTTTATAGTATTATTTTAGTATTATTTATTTATACTTTTATTTTGCATAGATTAATGTACTGAAGAGAAATTTTAGCTCATCACTTCTTGCTTGAGTAAATGTACTAGTGCATGTTTGTTCTTTGTTGTAGATTAAATTGTTAATATTTAATGATAGTTAATATTCTTTTGTATTTAAGGAGATAATAGTAAAGCATCTAATACTGCTGCTATATAACAGTGAACCTTGTTGCATTTTCATTCAGCTTAACTGTGCTTATTTTTTTTTCTCAACAAAATATTTTCATATGTTTTCAGGGCTCATTCCGGGGACACCTCTCCTCCTCACCCCAAAGACCCCTGCACTCCTCCACCCGACGCCGTGGAGAGGTGAACCCTGTCCTGCACTTCTTCAGGAGCTTTGTAAGTAGGCATTTTGCAAAAATTACGGCTGATATCTGACGGGAACAGTCATATTACAAACTAGCCATGCCACTCGTGATGGACCTTCAATTTGATTAAATTCAATTTTATTTATATAGCACTTTTTACAACCAGGTTGTCACAACACAGCTTTACATAGTCTAAGTCCGAGCCCCAAGTGAATAAGCCAAAGGAGACAGAAGCGAGGAAAAACTCCCTCAGAAGGAGGAAAAAAACCTCTGGAGGAACCAAGACTCAAAATGGGAACCCGTCCTCCCCGAGAAAGGAACAAGAATAGTGAATAAATAGAGAGGGCCTCAGTGAATGAGGTTATAGAAATTGCTTCCAGCCCCAGCATTTCGTATAGAAGCAAACTTTACACTGTGCTATACAGCTCACCTTAAAACACATTGAAAACATGTTAAAGTCAGTTTGAATGACATCGTAATGGATTTTCCTCCCATGCCTGGTGTCAGGGAGTGTCTCTGATCTGGCTTAGCATTGACGGCAATTGATGGGAAGCAAACTGGTTGAAGCCTCTTCGCTTCATTGATCATGGGCAATTTGTTTTTCTAGTAATATCGTGAATTTTTGAATTAGAATGTTAGAGATTTTTTTTTACAATTGGCATGATAAACGGAAGCTGATTTTGACAAACATGAGAGCAGACACCCAGAACCTCAACGCCACTACTGCTCCTTTTGTTGGGATTTCTCTACAACAGATTGTGTGTAGAGGATGTCAGCCAGTCGCCGTCCAAAGCTGTCGTCATCTCAGACTGTTTACACTTTTTTTTTTTTTACAATGGAGCAGACTTGTTTGTGCATCAGACAGAGATTACACACACTTACTTCACTTCTCCAGAGGCTTTACATAATGGCTTCTCGGGCTAGAGGGAGGACCTTCGTGTAATCACCTTGATAGATGAATTACCTTGATAGAACAGCAGCCATGGACAAGAAACTGTGCGTTGCACTCGTTCTACAGTCATATAGTCCTGGTCAGGGCAGAACCAATGAAAATAAAGAAGAAACATGAAAATAAAGAAGAAACACTGCATTGTTTTGAAAGCGATATAATGATCTCCATTCCTGTCTGACCTTGCCACTCCCTCCCTCAGATCTTCTTCCTCTATCCATCTTACTGCCCCCTCTGCTCGTCTGGGCACTTTGCTGCCATCCAGACATTAGAAAATATGTCTTTATACTTATATAAGTCCAAACTCAAGATGCACTTGTTTAAAATTACGTATTCTATTTGATCTCCTTTGCTCTGTTTTTTCATTGTCTGTTGTAAACTTGTGTGTTGCGGAATGCGCCTATAAATAAAATGTCTTATTATTCTTATTATTTAAAAAAAAAAGTGTTAATTGTTCATTAAAAGGGTGAAAGCATGTCTCACCTTGCTCGTCAGCTGTAAAACGTATTTGCCAGATGAAGCAGAAATAAGCAGACTAAGCAGTCAAACTTTTTGATGAATTTGATTAAACTCTGGTCAAGTGCGTCTCTTTAAGATTCCATTCGCTTAACCGCACTTCAGGTCTAATGCCCTGCAATTTTATCCCCACAGGTGTCTTCTCCTCGTCCCAAGTCAAGGGTAAGTGTCTTTCTGTTCCATTCCCACTGATCTGTTCTGGTCCACATTTGAAATCGATCCTGGATAATTAACCTTTATCCCACATCCTATATCATACCATTGTTTTGTTATTGGCTATAACTCAGTAATTGCATTTAATTTAATCTCACAACAGTGGGTCACAGGACCCTTTAGAATTAACGTTGTAATGGGGTTTCATTACTAGTCATGACTATTACTTGAAGGCACAATAATAACAACAACAAAGGATGAAGTCTGTAGGAAGACTGATTCCAGTAGAAATGCACATATTCAATTTTACATATCCTTCTTATGCGAAATGAGAACTTACTGAGAGAAGCAAAACTGGAATGTATGTTAATTCCAAGCAGATTTTGATCACTTTCATTGGCCCATTTTTAAAACACAGATGATATTTTCAAAAATAAATAAATGAAGACACATTTGATTGTTGTCAACAGTTTTGTGCCTGATGTAACTTTACTTAGTGTATCATGCAGCCTCACTGTTTACATAAATCACCTTCACTTCCTTAACTCTCTGGCCCTCTTACTGCAGAGACCTTGTATGTAATTATATTTTATTTATTTATCTGTTTTTCTGAAATCCCACCACAGCTCCCTACTCATTATGCGCCGATAACCTGCCAGTCATTTTAATCGTTTGATTTTGCTTTGTTTCTTTTCCATGTGCAGTGGAGGGAGCTCTTGGGCCTGGTATGTCTCCTAGCTTTAAATGGAGCTGTGTTTGCATTCACAGTCATGACCACTGGCAGATGGCAATGGCTTCACCTGATAGTCTTCCCTTACTCCTCTGTCCTGTTTTCTAACAGACCTGTCCACTTCCTTAACAGTCCTTTTCCCTCCCTGTGAAATAACCGATCTGTAAATGTAGTCGATGTGTTTCATGGTGGCTGTAATTAATTTTATTTAGACCATGTCCCTGTGTACACGGGTATTACTGAAAACGAAGAGTTTCCATTTTCTTTTTTTAAAAAAAGCGTCCACATGAGCACACTTTCAAAAATATCTCAGTTCACATGCAATCCCAAGAAATGCTGTTAAAGCATGCCAAGCCAGCAGGGGGTGATATAACCTTAAACCGTACAGCACTGGTGACCAATCAGAAGCCTCAGATGGGGGACGTCATTCCCAGAGATGGTCTGTGTTGAACATAAGAGCGTCCGAAGTGACTCTGACGTCTCCGTCCTTCATACTGGAGAACAGAAACTCCTGAGTGTAAACAGGCCAGAACTCCTGACCAGGCTGAGAGCAGTCGGACTCTGGAAACTTCAGGATTGTGGATTAAAACCTGATGTAAACTCGACATATGCTGTGATGTCATATGAGCGACGCCAAATCCTCCGTTTTTCACAATCTTAATTTTTCTTGTCCGCACATAATCACAGAAACGGAGCTTTCAAATAAACAGCACTTTGGCCCGAGTTTTTCAAAAACCTCCGTTTTCACTGACACCCAAAATGACGAAAGACTGAAACGCATAGAAAACCTCAGTTTTCGGAAATACCCGTGTACGTGTTGACACAGCCTTAGACATTTAAAGAAGTCTTGAGTGAAAAGGATAATCCAGCTCACGATGTTGGTCAATGGCCGGCCTTTTACCTCATGCCGTGCTTAATGGGGCCCCCTATCTGTAGAGTAGAGTATGACAGAATGCTTTAATGTGATGTCAACTGATCTGACCATTTCTAGCATATCCCAAAGTGTCCCTGCTATCAGTGTTGAAAGTGTTAGTGTGGTTTGAGGGTCAGCATTTGACTTCCTTGACTTGAACCGAGTTTGTTTTTCTGACATTCTTATCCAGAATGACTCTGTGCTTCTGGATGACTTTGAGACAGCACGACTGTTTCTGAATCGAAGCCGGTAAAGCAGTTTTCTGTCCTAGGGGTCTAGTGACAGAGCTCATTTTCTTTCTGTTTTAGCCCTTCACTCTCCCTCTTGTCTTCATCAGTGTGCAGGGCTGATTACTCACCAGCGCCCCTTGTGTCATAATCATGAAATATTTACAGTCTACAGGCTCTTTTGGGGGTTCACATTTTTCAAAAAGTGTGGCACTGAGAGAAAATGAGCTTATAGACAGCAGTAAGATACGATCAGTCATACTTTACATCCCTTGTAAAGCATGCTCTCTTTGAGAAGTAAAGGTAAAATGTTCTGATGATAAGGAATGATTGCTGTGAAGAGAGTTCCTCAAATATCTCGCTTTCATATTCAAGACATACTCATTCTTTGTCTGTGCCATGCCCACGGTGTCTCTAACCCAGTTGTTTAGGCTGTGTGTGTTCTCTGTGTTGTTTGTGAGACATGCATATGATATAAAAACCTCAGCCATTGGGTTCATTTGTATGATTTTATTACATGGTTGATTAATAGAGAGACTTTCCAGATACTTCAATCCGCTGCGTCTTTCAGCAATGAAATGCATTGTGCAAAACATTTTATGATGAATGGACACCATTACTTACATGAAGTTGCATTTAAAAATGATAAATATATGCTGTGTGTATAGAAATATATAATATTAGTAATCCCCCGCTTTTCGCTGGGTTACGTTCCAAGAGTACCCGCATATAGTGGAAAACCACGTTGTTGTGTTTTGGTAAAAAAAAATGCCTAAAATGCCCTTAATATGCCTAAATATGCGCCCTTAACCCTAAATATGCGCCCATATCTGCTCCCAGAACACTATTAAATTTCATTTTAAACTCCGTTTAATGCATTACCCTTAAATTTGGAATGGGGGGGGGGGGGGGGTCCTTCTCAACACTCCAACCACCACTTCTTCTTCTTTTTT
>JBBPCW010254182.1:0-13604 GCA_037974425.1 Phenacogrammus interruptus
GAGATAGAGAGAGATAGAGAGAGAGAGAGAGAGAGTACAGAGGAATGGAGCAAAAGAAGAGAACAGCCTTGTTCCCAGGCTCTGGTCTCAAGTGTACTGGAAAAGATTGGGGGCTTGGAGTAGGGGGTTAAGTGTAGGAAGTGATGGAGTCATGAAGATTTGACTCAGCTGGCCTTACTAGTACTTTTGGACTATTCAAGTCATTTATTGGGGTGTTAAACCAGAACGGTTCTACTGAATTCTCTCTCACCAGTCTACGAGAATACAACAGTGACTAATCCACAGACTGCCCCTAGACTTTGCGTAGACAAAACGTCAGCACTCTCTGATGTTTAATCGCTTCTGCTTGATCATTCGTTGCTTTATTTGGTCAAACAACTGGGGAAGCTCTACAATGCAGGCAGCAGAGTCCAGACCAAACAGTCTGTACCCTCTGACAGCATGCTGAGCATATTTTTTCCCATTACATGTCCTAAGTTTATTGTATTAAAAGATAATGAAGTGGAGAATTAAATGTGTTTTCTTTTCAGTGTTTTATAGTCACCGTGCATTTTTAAAGCATACCTAATGAGTGTTTAGAAAACAATTACAGACATAACATTAACAGCAATCAGACAGATTATTTACCTAAAGAATGGTTTACCAAAGTCTGCAGTAAAAATAGGCAGCCTCACCTCTCATGCAGTTTGTGAATGTGGTCAAATGTGGATCTACTGCCACCATGTGGAGCAATGTGGTATCTCGTTTTTAACATGTACCCTACACCCTTTTCTCTTTCTATTTTCAGGGGTGTTCAGGTTCATCATGTGGGAAGTGTGACTGCAGTGGTGTAAAAGGGGCAAAGGTACCTCTCTCTTTCATCCTTACACCCCATTACCTGCTTTTGCAATGATACCTTATGTGATTCTAGGCCATTTCTTTCACTATTGGTTATTATGTTCACATGACAATGAAATGCTAGAGACAATGAGGAATCTTTTGAGGGTAAACACTGAAAAAATCTCACTAGACATAAAGATCAACAGTAAAGGCACAGATTTAGGATCTGAGTCAAACTAATCACACAAACAGAATTAATTTAAAGCCTTCCTGCCAGGGCATTAGCTTTTCCCTTCTTTTGAAAGGTGATGAAATCCTCAGCATTGGTTCGCATTGGCTTTGTTCAGTATATGTTGATGTCACCATCTAAAGTCTTCCTGAGCACACTAGAAAGGTGCCTACACAGAGTTCCCATGATTCCCCACTGTGACGGTGCATTCAGTTTTTGGAACACCCTGTAGGAGAGGGAGAGGGTGAGTTAAAGGAAGGATTCTGATGGCTGCCAAGTATAATAACCCCCAATGAACAAATAAGCCCCTAAGCCCTTGGTACAGGAAGAGAACTCTGTGACGGCACAATAGTCCATGCTACTGTTAGATGAATACAGTACTGTAAACCCCAGAGTCCAGCTTTCATTAATACTTGCTCTGAATGTTAACTAATTCAAGATAAGATGGAACAATTAATAGTTCAATAGTGTGATTCCTCTTTTCTTTACTGCGTGTTGCATTAAACAGAATTTAAACTTCTTCAACCAAAAATATAAACATGTATATGAATGATGCTCAATTACATGAGAGTATGTCCTGAAAGTTCTGTGGCACCCTCTAGTGGTAACTTTCTATAAAGTGCAATACGCATCAAAACTTTAGATTAAAACCCAGGAGTACTGCATTAAAATACACATTAAAGACCCTGAACAGTTTACCTTGAATGGCTCAAGATCATTAACCCCTTCAGTTTAGCTGTAAAGCACTATTTAATTTTAATTTTTCCTTGTCTGGCTTCCAGGGTGAAAGAGGTTTCCCTGGCCTTCAAGGCAACATGGGATTTCCAGGTATGCAAGGGCATGAGGGCCCTCCCGGACCAATGGGACCAAAGGTATGCACCAATCAAATCTCAGCTAACTTAGCTACCAGCAAATAGCGCAGGTTTAATTACAGATTTGCACAGGTTAATTTAGACAAGCGATATAATCTGCTGTGTTTATCTTTATCATGCAGACTTCATAGTGCTGATACATCCTTCAGCTGAAACAAAGAGTTCTCCAAAGATTTTTTCTTATATTTTTAATCCTTCCAAGAATGTACAGAGCTGTTAGACTGAGACTGTTGATGTGTCCTCTCGTAGGGAGACCTTGGAGAGCCAGGCGCTCCAGGAACAAAAGGAGCACGTGTAAGTAATATACCTATATTTATGGATAGACTAATATTCTGTACTATAGGCCGGTAAACAGAATGGGAACTGACTGAAAGATTTGTTAAAACTGCTTTTACGTATGACCCTGAATTACTTTGTGAAATAATACAATTTGCTTTTTTTTAAAAAACCCAAAAGGAATGATAGTGGGATATTCCTTTTCAATTATACAAACTTTCAATTTACATGCAGGCTACAGAAGCTCATTTATTATGTTTTATCAGCTGACTGTTCCAGCAGTGAAAGTTTTATCTGGCATTGTCATACTTACAATGGCTGAAATCAACAGCAGCTGCAGAAATATAATATAATCATGATTTTATCTTTGCTTTCTTAGGGACCTGCTGGTGCAGCAGGTTTCCCAGGACACCCTGGTCTGCCGGTAAGCACTAAACTTTTATAAATATTTAGAGTATCCGTAGATGCTTAAGTAGGAATTCTTTACCAAAGTTTCTTTTCCTAAGTAGCTACTGATAAGAATCCTTTAACTGATTCTTCACACTCATGTTTTGTCCTTGCATTGAAAGGTTCTTTAAGGAAACAGATGAGATTTAGTATGTTTTCAGGTTTTATAATTGAATCCTCTTGTTATCAGCTACTTTTAGTGTCAAAGAGCATGGTTGTTGTAAGTTACCTTCAACACTAGGAGTAGTATTTATCTCCCTAACTGCCATGAGAACTCTTTTTAACTCTGTCTGATCCATTGCCTACAGTCATCTTCCAGACTGTGTAGTTGATAACCAGTGTATCCTTCCGTTTGAATCCCTATAAATGTACAAGTATGTACATATATATCTCAATAACAGCAGATAGCAGTATAATAGCTTTATGGAATCAGTATCCCAAACATTTTTATACATCCATTTATTTAAAATAACTATTTAGGGACCTTCATTTTAATGACAGTGTTATAGTTTTATAAAACCCAAGAGTAACAAAAAAATAGCATTATGGAATTTAAATAAAATCTATATCCAGTGACCTCACGCAACTATCAGTGACACATCTAGCTACCAGTTATGAGCTTATGACTGAAAGTGTATCAGTGGTGATGTTAAACAGCTAGATGGTCACATAGAGATGAACATCTTTTCACAGAAATGACACTACCTCAGTATTTAAATGTTCATGTGAAAAAGCTGCATGCTTGCTGACCTGCTCACCAACACACTATCCAAATGTCTGCCTAGAAACAAAAAATGGCCTCAGGAAAAAAGGTTCAGGCAGCCTTAGACTTGTGACTACAATTGCATGTGACTGGGTTTGATTGTATGTACCGCTTTCAACTTCAGGGTCTCCCAGGTCAAGATGGTCCTCCAGGACCACCAGGAATTCCAGGGTGCAATGGAACAAAAGTGAGCTATTTTATTTCTACTTTTCCTGAATTCATAGTGGATTTTGTATAAACTATCATTTAAATATAAGCTTAAACATATATTGCATTGAGATAAACCTAGTGTTTGTATGTCACAGGGAGATCGAGGTATTGATGGGATACCAGGAGTACCAGGACTGCAAGGACCACCGGTAAGCTGATATTGTACACTTCATGTCTGGTTTTAATGTAAAAACAGGAATGCAAGCACAAACACACAAGACAAATGAAGTTGGAGGGTAACAATATAGGAATTAGACGGGCAAGGGCCCTTACATTATACACACAGGAACCTTTTAAAAAGATGCATACAATACCCATGCTGCTGAGGCGCTCCCAGGACCAGGGGCCAGTCACATGTACTCCTGATCAGTAGGGCCTACACAAACTTCAACGTTCGACCTGGAGTTCGCTGAGAGGCTGTCTGATTTTGCAAGAGTGACCACAATAACCTCTGCTGAAAAGAGAGGTTATTGAATCCTTTGTCATTTTTGAATAAAAATCTTATTTTTATATCTTTATACATTTATCTTTTTTATTTTCCAGGGTATTCCAGGCATTCCAGGAATGAAGGTCGGAATAATATTTGTTTGTTGAAATTCGTGTTTGATTCACTCTGTAGTTTTAAAGAATTACTTTATATTTGGCCCAACTCAAAGTCTACATTTGATAAAGGCCATCATTAAGAAACGACTTCCCGGTAATCTGATATTTCGTTCTTTTTCTCAGGGAGATCCAGGTGGTATTATTAATGGTTTTATTCCTCAAAAAGGAGAAAAAGGTCATCCAGGAATACAAGGAACATCAGTAAGTGTGGGAATTTCTATTATGACATTTGTTGGGCATCAGTACATTGTTTTCTCAGTTTGAGTACAGAACTTAAGCATCTAATTTCTTCTCCAAGGGATCACCTGGAAACCCCGGACCACAAGGACCAATCGGCCCACCTGGACCGCAAGGGCTTAAAGTGAGTGATCTTGGTTGTAAATGGAAAGTGTACCTTATGGAACATATCGTCTCCAAAGGACACACATGAACACAAATGTTTAAGTAATAATGTGATTCGCTGAAGTCACCTAATATTTGCTGTGTCTCTGTAAACTCATCCACCCATAAAGCACCAATCTATTTTCCCTTTTTTTTTTTTTACTTTCCAGGGATATCTTGGCCCTCCCGGTCCTCCTGGTCCACCTGTAGGTGTTGAATTATTATGACTTGTCTTGACTTTAATACATAATGTAATGGCAAATAAGAATCTAATGTTATGTGGCTGATTTCTATTGCAGGGGGAACTAATGTTTGTTGCAGAGAAGGGTCAGAAAGTAAGCCAAGATCTCAGTTTGTGCACAAACACTGCATCACGCATGATGTTATCAAAAAATAAATTCCATTCCATGTGCTCTTCAGGTCAACTAAACAAAGCTCTTTTCAAATATGTTTACACATCATTACACATTTCCTTGATTCACACAACAGTAGGAATTACTATGACAGTAAAACACCATCTACAGTGAATTCATCTCTATTCTCATGAAATATACAATAGCTATAATAAAATGAACTATTTTCCACCCAGCTGTGGCAGACACTAGTAGAAATAACTGATTTCAAAATATCCTTACATTTTTAAACAAATCATGCACACATCATGTACTGCATGTGAGGTACAGAGAGTGTAGAACAAAGGAATTAATGTGTATTAATTTGTTCATAATGTTATTATTCTTGTACATTTAAGCATTTTTCACGATGAAGTGTAAAGGGCAAGCTGATGTGTTTAAATGGTAAAAAAGCAGATTATTTTTTGTGTAGAGACAGTATCAGACAATGATATACAATACAATGCTTACAGAGTCTTAAGCACCTTTGAATGTTGTGATGCATTCATTATAATATTGCAATATTGCAGAAGCCCGGTATTACTTGTAGTTACCATCACATTCTTGTTTTTTCTACCTTAGATTAAGTCAGGTGTGCTGCTGATGGAACATCAGCTCACAAAACATCAGCTAGATTTCAGTAACAAACATTCTCAATACAGTACATTTGACTACTTTCTTGTTTGTTTGCATTTATTATCATTTTAATCAGTGATGAGATGAATGGCTTTAAACGTTTTGCATAGCTGCCTTTCATCACTTATACATACTGTAAAAATATTTGCTGGTCACTATGTAAACGTCAAGAAGCCCACAAAGGCCTGAAGTGCCTATTTTAAATGACAGATTCAAATGTCAATATTCACCTTTGAGTGTAATACAAACTCCCAGTGTTAAACTTGTATGTAATTATATTTAAATTACTGTACAAGAGGAAACACCACTGGGCAGCTGACTGTCTTTAAAACAATTTTTGTTCATCGTTTAAATTAATATAATTTCTTGCTTACTAGGGTGAGCGAGGCCCCAGAGGTCCTCCTGGCCCTGACAGAGAGACTATTGGACAGGGTGGATCTCAAACACATTATGTACCTGGACCGCCGGTAAGACACCTATTTTCATGATAACATTTAAACTAAAAGTTCAACAGTTTCAACACGGTTTAATAAAAAGACAAAAAGTTTTAAACAATGTTTTGAAATTATGTAGCAGTTCTGAAGGGTTGAAAATGGAGTATAGGTGCCCTCCACAAACAATTACACCCCTGGTAAATATGCGCAAAGCAGGCTGTGAAAACATTCTTTATGTTACATCTGGGTCGGTCCACCCAAAACTCAAACTCTGTTCATCAGCAGCAAGGGCAGTGAGGACACCAGTGAATGAAAAAAATTGTTTTGGGTGAATTTAGTCCAGGGCTAGTGTTAATTAAGCTGGGGGACAAAGCTGGGGTGACTTACTGGGTGCTGAGGGTTTCTTGGGGCTGGCCGGAATGCTTTCCATGTTTTCAACTTGTGTGGACCCAGGAAACAGCGGCAAGACAACTTCATAAGCTACTCAGGACATCTGACTGCAACTCTGGGGGTGGTCAGAAGGGGGAGCGCTAGAGCAGAGCTCAGTCTAGTCCAGTCTGGGCCAGAAACACTGGACAGAGCAATCCTCTCCCCAGCCTAGTATGGTCCCTTCTCTCCGGTTGAGTGTTTTTTCAGAATGAGAAAGACTGGGGAATACAAAAATGATGTTGCATAAATTAGAACATTGGTGACAGTTGAAAATGCACATTTCCAGAAAGGCAGCAAGTACAAGGTGGCAGCTGGAGATTTGAAGAACATGCCCAGAACAGGATGCTTGTTTACATGATCCCACATGGTGAGGAGGATGGTTGCAGTGGCCAGAGAATCCCCAAGGACCACAACTTCAGACATAAGTCAAGTCTCGTAGATCCTGGGGTCAGAACATCTCTCAATCTAAAATCAGACAACACCTACGTAAAGTTTGAGAGGACTGCCAGTAGAAGCTTCTACTGTCCAGAACTAACAAATTGTGGAACTTTCAGTGGAATGGTGTTCTGCTTTTGGTGACAATCACTAAAGGTGGATTTGGTATAGAAACAAAGATAGCAATGCAGAAAAGTACCATAGTTCCACCGTGGAATATGGTGGTGGGTTCAGCTGTTGTGGGGCTGTTTTTGGAGAGTTTGTTTGAATATATGAACTCCTATGAAATTAAATCCACAGTTTGAACTGGACAGTGGTTAGATTTTCCAGTAGGACTACGATCCAAAACACACCCTAAAACACTAACATGAAAAGACCATGTTTACTTTTGAAAATGTTTCATGTAATTTTCAGAAGTAAGCTGCACAAAGTATCAAATCAAAGGTTGTCTACAGTTGGGGCGTGTATAAATTTGAGATCGGCATGTAAGAGTTTTGTTTGCTTTTAATTTCACTTGCAGTGAAATGTTTTCGCTATTTTTGCTAATATTTTGAATGAAGGAACAAATTTACAAAAAAAGATGTTCCTGTTTATCAGAGGAGACGATATTCCACTTTAATTTGAGCACTGTAGAATCAAAATATTTTTATACAAAATTGACTGAGAACCAAAAAGAATTGAACATATCAAACCTGAACATATGTGTACATTCACATTCCTAAATTTACAGTGAATGATTTAAATCTTTTGTTACATGAAACTTAGAAACGTCAGAGATGCTGCAGAGTGTAACATGAAACAATATTTTTCTGTTTCCTTTCTAGGGGTATAGAGGAGAAAAAGGAGAAAAGGGTGCAAAAGTAAGTGTTCAAGCACGATCAATTAACAAAAAGTTATTTGGATATAATTTGTGTAGGTGGACCTGAGCCTAAAAAAGATATAATCCAGTGTGTGAAATGCAATAATGTTCAGATTAAAGGACAAATATAAGATACTGCTGGATACTGCTTGACTTTATGTGCTTTTGGCCAGTGCTCAGTGTTTGATGCAGGAATCAAGGGTGACATTGGACCTCCAGGACCACAAGTGAGTGAGATTTGACTTCACTCTTTGTGTCCCTTATTTCTTAGCTCTAGCTCTATATGATTCTGAATAATTGTATATTCTGTTTCTTGTTAGGGAAAACCAGGAAAGGATGGAGAGTATGGAGCTAAGGTAGAGTATGTCTGTAATTTTCCCGTGGGACTGCCAATCACAATTTTGTGAAAGGAGCAAAGACTGGGAGAGCAAGTGAAATTTTACCACGTAAGAACTAAGGCCTGTGTTGAGAATCTATGGCAGATGGGGTGTAGGGCGCGTACTGCTGAGCCACCGGCTAGAATATGCTGCAATGAGGCTGCAATGGTAGCTCACAAGATGGATTTATTTCTTTTTGCCCAAAATGTGGTGGCAGAAAGGAAAAAAGAAAATGAGAAGGAATATCAGGAGGAGCAGATTTGGATAGAATGGACAGAAAGGACCCTTCAAAAGAAAGATGTCCAAAAGTGAGTGAAGGAACGCCCACAGGATAAAAAAGAGAGAAAGGAGAGAACATATAAGCTCCAAGAAACTTATAAGCTCCAAGAATTTTTTGGCACTGGCTGCTGAAAATTACAGGCCTATTAATGTTCATTTAGCGAATGTAAAAAACAAATCTTTCAATGTGTGTTTGCAAGCCCCATTATAAGGGGGAGTTCTGGATTCCTGGTAATGGTGCCGATAGTGAGGGGGCAGTGTCCTCCGGCTCCCCTGAGAGTGCCAGTGGCTGGCATGAGTCCAGGCCCAGGCTTCCCCTTTACAATGTCTGTTCAGTAACTGAATAATCCTAGGTATATGATTTTTTACCAACAGGGGGAAAAGGGTGACCCTGGTTATCATGGCAGAGATGGTTTAAAGGTAAGTGATGAACTTTGTTCCTCTTTCAGAATACCTACACTGTCACCATGACAGTTAAATTAATATTTTAATTGACATTACATTTGACACATTTAATCTTTTTTAATAGGGGGAAAAAGGAGAGAAAGGACCTCCTGGATATGTAAGTGGTCAACTTTTTCCGATATATATTCTACATTGCTTTGTTCTGCTGTTGTAAAATTACAGCGATTACCAACAACATTTTCAGTCACAAGTTTGTCAGTTCATTACTTCAATTTTTTTCTGAAAACATGCACTGCTTTTCTTCATTTGTTAAAGGGCAGTGGTGCACCTGGACCTCCTGGTCCTCCAGGCTTTCCTGGACTACAGGGAGAAAGAGGTAAGTTCGAAATGAACACTTAACACTGTCATGTTGGTCATGTGAACACCATTTAGCATTTTCAAAATGAGGAGCCGCTGCATATATGTCTACTTAGCACCAACATTAAAGCCTCATTTAAACACTTAAATTAAGTCTTTTCAATCATATTTGAATACTGGAAATACCAAATGTAATCAAGATCACACAGGATTTGCAGTTACCTGCTCATTTGGTATTAATAAATGGTATTAATTCTGGATTAACACATGATTTATTTCGTAGGCTATACCGGGCCGCGTGGAGAACCTGGCCCACCTGGTACGTTATCAAACACCTTCAGATTAAAAAACGGAAAGATGTACACTCAAAAGCTTAAACAATTTCTGTATTCTCCCCTACATCCCTTAATAATTTTAGGCAAGCACAAAGAAGGTCCTCCTGGAGAGAGCGGCTTACCTGGAGAGATCGGCCAGAAAGGAGATAAAGGTCCTGTCGGCGAGTCTCTCAGAGGACTGAATGGTGTTGATGGACCTGCTGGACCACCTGGACCGCCAGGACCATTAAGTAAGTGTAATCAGGTTTAGTATTTTTGAACATAATAATCTCTGAGAAGAAAATGAAGTAAAGCACGTTACGGAATATTACAAATAAGAACATTCTTCAATGTTTTCCCCCAATTTATAACTGACAGCTGCCATATGGATGATTATTACAGACAATAATTGCTCTGTTCTTAGAAAACTATTCACTTAAACTCAAACCAGTGCTGCCATAGCGTTTTCTTTTACGAAATTGTTTTTCACAAAGACATGGCAACACACAACCGAGACAATTAACTCGATAAATCAGAGCTATAGCCCTGTTAACAAACCACCACACATTGACACACCAGCCTCCTCAACTCTTCTTCCTGTTAGCCCCAAATGTCCTGACAACACTTTTGCCACAGATAGAAAAATGGTTGAGTGTTCCTTAACAAAAAGTATTTTCTTGTACAAAAAGTTTTTTTTCCTATTCTAAGGTACCTCTGATTGTCATAATCTTTTTCTGTAGGTGAACCATGTGATGTTGCACGTGGAGATCCAGGCCCCGCTGGACCTCCTGGGTTGCAAGGAGAGATTGGACAGAAAGGTGAGGAGAAATATATTTAATATTTGTTGTATTTTTTCTGTTAAAATCAGGGTCAAGATTTGTTGTTTCATGACTTATCACTACTTCATGTTATGGTTCACTGTAAACTTCATAAGAACTCTATAAATACTGATAATCATTTCACCTATATCATGGAAATTTGATTTTCACTGTAAACTTTATAAGAACACTGTAAATACGCATAACACTCAAATTATGTAAAAAATATTATGTATGTCTGTCAATTTTGCTCTTAATTTTTTGCTGATGGTGCTGATTTATTGTTGTTTATACTAAAGATAAAAGGCACTGTTAAATTTTTTGCAAACTTTGTGACTTTTGAACATCAGTAAATGGTTTCGTCTTTTTTCCCCCTTTCTTTCAGTTTAATGTTTAACTTACAACTTATTTTTCCTGCTCTCTTAGGTGACCAAGGAGAAACTTGCAAAGAATGTTCTGGAATACACGGTCCTCCGGGACTTCCAGGACAAAAAGGACAGCAAGGTGAGATTATTTTTCAGCCAATAGACATTTAAGGCAATAGATGGATATAAAAATAACTTAATGTTTGTGAAATTCATTATTATAGATGATTACATTTTCAGAACCGCAGAAAACTACCAATGTACTCTGCTACACATGCCAATTAATAACAAAAGGATTCATTCATAATAACAAATTCTTACAATTACAACAAATGCATTAATAATAGCATTCAGTTGTTGTATTTGCTCTGTTCCAGTCCAACCCTTTGAATTTGGAATGAAAAAGTTTGAAATGAATTGTAGTATGTTGGTTTCTCCTCAGGTGTGTTTTTATGAAACTTAAGCCAATTCATTTAAGGTGCCCATTTAAACACCCTGGAGTAGAAGTTAACCTAATGCACTCCATAAACTTCATTTGAAATATATTTCACATTTAGGCTGGATTACTTGCTGGTTGTGCATCATCACTTCAGTTCTTCATGCAAAAGAGCTCTGGAATTTGTTCAAGACTTGGTAATTGGAGACTGTTGATGTTATCAATTAAATAGTCAAAAAAGCAAGCCTTCATGACACTATAAATCAGAAAAACTCAAATACAGAGCCAACATTTTTAATAAAGTAGCTTGAGGAAAGTGTACAGATAAAAAACTGCTTGCTGTCCAAAGGATAACATCTCATCTGTGTAACAAGGTAATGTGCAAGTATGGCTACAATTGGAACTGGCTTATTCACTGGGAAGTTTCATTTGTCCAGTTATTTCTAATTTCTACTTGAAAGAAAAAAATATAGCAGTTAGAACTGCAATACTGTGAAAATAGGCCAGTATGCAGTTGGCTGATCTCCTATAGTATCAATCTGATTACTGCTTACATGGAGTGGCTTTTAACTTTATGGACACTATCAGTTGGGTTTCTTGCATCGTAATCACCACCAATTAATTAAATGTTAAATGTTTAAATGTTTAATAATTAAATGTTTTCATACTAGGATACCCTGGAGCAGTAGGCGGGAAAGGAGAAAAGGGACAGCCTGGACCGGCCGGATCTCCTGGAAACCCTGTAAATAGTGAAAATTATAATTTGCCAGATACATTTCTGTATGCCTATTTAAGTTAAAATATATAAAAATAAATAAGAAAGTTATAATAAGCTACTGATTACTAATTACTCCCTTTAAGAGTAATCAGATTACTAATGTGATTACTTTATTTCAAAATGAATTAGTTATATTACTAGTTCGATTACTAGTTACTTCGCCACCCTATAAAGAAACTCTTAATTCAGCTGAAAACACTATTAAGTCAGCTCAAACATACTTTATAATTAAGTGTTACAAACCTATGACAAATCACAATACTTTTCTTGCCTTTAACTGAGATAAATTTAAAGTAATGGCTATATTTCCAGCTACTGAATGCATACTTTTTGAGTAAGTAGCTAATCTGCGTAAAGGTAAACAGTATATTCTTTCATTGATGGGAATCTTGAATATTGATCTTATTAATTCACATCTGCACTGCACTTTTATGGTTAATATGTAAATTATGTGCACTGTGTTTGTTAGAATATGCTGACTTTTTGTCATGAAATGCTGAAATGTCACTCTAATGAAAGGCAACAAGAAATTTACATCCAGTCTATAATAATGCATGACCCTATGTTTTAATCACAGGCAGACGATAAACATTTCTTCTTTTTGTTTTTCAAATTTAGGGTCAAGAAGGTCCTCCAGGTTTGATAGGTTATCCAGGGGCACGGGGTGAACCTGGTGATATATATCTGCCACCAGATTTGAAGGGAGAGAAGGGCGCACCTGGCCTGCCTGGCAACAAGGGGTTCCCAGGTATTGATGGACTTTCAGGAAAAGATGGAATTCCAGGGCAACCAGGACCCAAAGGAGAACCAGTGAGTGCTAATGAGCATCATGTTCTAATGAATAATTAATATTAGGTAGAATAATAATTTATTCTACCTTGGGCATGTATGAGCTTCTGGTTTCATCAGATTGACTTAGCAGCATGTAATGTTTCATTTCTAATGGCTACCAAATTGAATATATGTCACCATAACCTAAAGATATTTTTTCTACAAAGGCCAGGGTGGGTATTAAGGGAGATCGTGGTCGAGATGGTGATCCTGGTATAACCGGACTCCCTGGTGAGAGGGGACCCCCAGGTCCTACAGGCTTTGGTAGGCCAGGAGACCCTGGGGAGAAGGGCAGTCCAGGAACTCCTGGCACCCCAGGAAGACCAGGAATACCTGGTCAGTAGGTCCACTTTAACTGACATTTTATACAGTTCTATTTTAATTTATTCCATTTTAAATCAGAAGTATTTAGATGTTCATGTAAATTGCATGCAAATATATTTAACACAGTTTTACAATTAATAACACCAAACTTCAGGACCTAAAGGAGAACCTGGCAAAGGTGTGAGTACACCAGGACCTCACGGTCCACCAGGACCTCGTGGAGAGACTGGAATACCTGGGCTTCAAGGTAATTTCTGTTCAACACAGGTTTGGTCACACCTTAAATTAAATTTATTTGCATCAGTAGAATGAATTCCATTGCACACACACCATATATTATATTCCTGAGGAATCCGTTTAATTTTGTTCATTTCTGTTTAAGGTGAAAGAGGTGCTCCTGGTGATCAAGGATTTCCAGGATTAACTGGGAAAAAAGGTGATCCTGGGCTTCCAGGAATTGGATTGCCTGGCCCACCAGGGCCAAAAGGTAAAATTTGCTTCAATATTTTGCAAATCTTATACAAAATGTATATAT
>JBBPCW010254233.1:0-13597 GCA_037974425.1 Phenacogrammus interruptus
TGTGTGTGTGTGTGTGTGTGTGTGTGTGTGTGTGTGTGTGTGTGTGTGTGTGTGTGTGTGTGTGTGTGTGTGTTACTTGGCTCTGAGAGGCTAAATGTCTGTGTTTATGTTCCTGAAAAGAGAGGAACCACCTTATGGTGTTTATTAGTTTAGGGAGTGCAGTCCACTTGGCTTTCTCTACGCAGGTTGGCACCACTGGGTGGGGAGAGGGAGAGGGTGCAAGGAGCAGATACGGGGTCTGATACCCCTCAGATTACCCTTAATTTAGTCATGAAACTCCAGCCAAGCTAAGTGGCGTAACTTACTGGCTGACACCCCCAGTAAGTTACGCCACTTCCCTGTCACAAGAGGCAACACGTGGAAGACTGTAGGTATACTCTCAGGGAGAGATTCTGCTGCTCCTTTGCTTGTGTTATTAGAAATAAATCGTCCTCTTATTTGGAGATTACTGAAGTCTCACTTATTTTGTTCTAACCTCCCCTGGGAGAGATAAAGAGCAAAAAAAAAATCCCATAAAAAGTTATTTGGCTGTTCTCGTCAGCTTCTCAATTTTCTTCTCTTTAACATCTTTATGGATCTCAAAACTGTCTAACTTTCATAGTAGAGACTAGTATTTGATCATTAAGACAAATTTCAGATGTCTAGGAGATCAGTTATGTCTAGGAGAAATAGGCTGGACATTTTGAATTATGGACAGATTCCATTGCTTTGCTTTCTCAAATACATTAGCATAACCTCTAGATTTAGTGTGTAGAATTGGACTCAAAGAATGTCCAAAAACAAAGAAAACCATATTTCAGGACCTTTGTGATGTTCTGTACTATAAACAAGTACTTGAGACAGTGTAGGGCTTTGACATCAGCAGTGAAATGCTATGTGATATTGTGCACTGACTAAAGTCCCCAGCATTGTTCCTGTCATGTGCCAACACCTGGTAGACTGTAATGTCTTTCTGCAGCATCTTTAATTGCTCAGATACAGATTCTGGTGCTTTGTCCTCCCAGTGCATCTGCATAACCTCCAGAGTCAATGTTGAGCTTATTTCAGTTTGAAATAACTGTTCAGTGGAGTCTGAATCTGAATACTCATTCAAGCAAACCAAGTCCAAAAGTCATAGCAAAAAAGTGCTGTAAAGCAATCCAACGAGCAAGCAGGGCAAAACGGAAGACACGAATCAGAGTTGTGAAGAAATAAACAAGAGAATTAAAACCATAGCAAACAAGAAATTACAGGAGCACTTAGTATGCAGGGTAATCCACTGGTAATACCTGAAAACAGATGTGTGTTTATAGTGGCAAAAGTCACTAAAACTCAGGGGCCATGTGAGGAAGAGGGATGGAGTCTTAGCATAGGGTTTGATTTGGTGTAGGAAGGCAGGTAGGAAGACCTGATGTAACCTGACGTCTGTAAGTGAACCCTCCCCTGGTGGACATAGGACTGAAAAAGGACTGAGAAATCTGTTGGCTTTCAGTGTTATAGAGTGTTTGAATAGAAGCTGTTTACAGTGATAATTCAGGGCAACTTTATCACCCAGACAGTGAACCCAAAAAGAATGGTCTCTTGTGGGAGGCTGTGGGGAATATTCAGGAAAGGAAATGTGTTCAGCTGTTGTATGCGTGAAGCCCAACTCTGTGCACCAATTTTCATCAATCGGGCACCAGTACAAGTCTTCCTTGGGAAACCAGGAAAACAGCTTAAACCATTCTCACACGAACAGTTCTTTTCTATTTTGCACTCTTTCTCTCTCTCTCTCTCTCTCTCTCTCTCTCTCTCTCTCTCTCTCACTCACTCTCTCTCTCTCTCTCTCTCTCTCTCTCTCTCTCACACACACATACACACATTGTCGTCTCTTAGATTGGAGCTGACACATTGGCTGCGAGGCTGATTATCACTGCGTCTAGGTATTTTCACTGAGTTATATGCCAAGGTAAGTACAGTCCACAGAAGCCTCAAAAATATTTTTGCCTCAGTTACCTCACTGCCTCTATTTCTTCCTTTACACTAGTTCAAGACAAACCTGTCTGTCTGTGAAATCATGGAGGGAAAAAGAGAGAGAAACAGGGTTGTTTTAAACTGTGGTACACTAGAGAAGGCTCTTTACAGTCATTTCTAAGTGCTGCAGATTAAAAAGCAAAACAGGAAAAATGTCCTAAAGTATCCAGACACTTCTGGTTAAGTCAGCTAAATGCCGTAAATGTAAATGTAAATGTAAATGGTGAAGGTGTGACGTTCAAAAGCTGATTCAAAATGATATATGGCCACACGTGAGCCTATGGTCACAATTACCACTATTTAGAAGGGTATAAAGACCCCGAGTGTTGGGCTGTGTTCAGTGGACAAGCTGGAGTGTAGTTTGTGGTCCAAAACTGATTATAGAAACAACTTTAAGACGTTTAACTGTAATTCCACAGCATGAAAGTTACATTCACTGTCCTGAACACGCAGTCTTTGGTTTGGTCATGTAGATGGACATGCCGGACAAGTCCTAAAGCTAAAAAGCACAGAGAGTGTAAAAGACAGAGCAAGCTGGATGTGTCTCTGAACAGGACAACAGTGAGAGCTACAAAGTAGTTCAGTGGATGGGGCTTTATTGACATGACTATAGGTGATGACAACTCATCTGTTGCACATATATCAGGGTCCCCAACCCAGAACAGACCTTCATATGACATGTGGGGCCCTCCTAACTACACGTACTGTAGCTAAAGCTCTGCCCATGGCATCACCCATATACATGTATACCATCGCTATAGGGGCCCATCTAAGGGTGGGACCAGCCGAATGAGAAAGTGATGAAAGAGATGCTGAGATTACTTTAATAAGGGGCTGCTTTGGTTAATCAGCCTCAGCCTCATTATTTCTCCTAGGGTAGGACAAAATGCATGGTTGTAAATGTTAAACTTGGCAGATCCGGAAAGAGGCTCTGCATGTGCTGAGTTTGATTGGAATCGCAGTGAAGTTTAAACTATTTATGGTCCGGTCCCGCCTTGCCGCGTTGTTTAGACTGCAGTGCCAGATTGCTTTATTTTCATTAGCGACTGTAGTAGCAGGATTAGATGACATTGTGGGGTTGGTGTAGGGGTCCATTCTTCATTGTGTGTCAAGTCTGAAGTGGGTTTTAATAGAGAAATTTGGTATTTGAACTTGTTAGCATTGTGCATTTTTTTGTAGGGGGGGCCTGGTGTGGAATCTGAAAATATTTGAAAACTTTCACTTCGTAGCCTATTCATCTTCAAGCTTCACAGTTTCACATCTAGATCAGGGAATTTGGGGAATCTGGAGGCACCTTGAGCTCTTTGGGATGTTCCTCAAAACGTTTGTGAACAGTGATTGCAATGTGGGTTGGCATCATCCTGCTGAAAAACACTGCCTCCATGAAGGGGTGAGCTTGGTAATGCCACATGAATGCAGGAATGAAGATTCTCCAGCAAAACATGATTCTGCCATGTGATTCATCTTCTTCCATCAGTCCATAGTCCACAATGTTCATTGGTGAACTGAAGTGATCTGAAGTCAGTCTTCACTGAATGGGGGATGGTGCATACACCTGACCCCCTTTTTATTTGTTGACAGGCTTTAAATGTTCTGAATGCTTTCTTGTAGAACATATGTGAATTAACAAAAAATTAAAGCTGAAGTGACCTTTTTAAACACAAAACAGGAACCCTTCCTCTGTTAAATACCGCATAGCAAAGGAGGATAAAAGAATGCCAACATGAAGACAACTAATAGTGTATAAGAGGCAAGGGTGCACTTAACCAGAGAATAGTAGAGTGTGGCCTCCAGGAGATCAGTGAGAGTCTGGAGTAGCAGCAATAGATCAGTGAGAGTAGCAGAGTAGCGCTGAAGTTCTGCAGCAGTAGAAGTTGTTTGTAGTAGTTACATGTTCTTTGTACCCTTATTGTTTGACGATGACAAAAAATGTATGTAAAAAGGAGTTGCTGATTTAACCAAACACCTCCGTAAAATAGGTGGAGCTCAGAGATGGTCAAGAGGCCTCCATTGGACTATTATATGGGGAGTCTCTTATTTTGACACTGGGTGTGGTTCCAATGGTCAGCTTGTAATAACAAGGACTCACAGCTGGCCAGGGATCTTGTGATTATTATGTTCAGGTGTTTGGGGTTTGTATAAATATTTATATATTTGTATAAATAGTCTGTTTTTTGTTCTCTCCTTTGTTGGTTCTCCATCACGTTATTCCTGCTTTGTGTTCTTCCAGGTTTTTCCTTGTTTTGTGTTCCTCGGCCAACATGCCTGTTTTGTTTTCCGTTCTTCTCAATAAAGACTAGAAAAAGTCTAGAAAATGTCTGTCTGCGTGTGCACCTCCTGCCTGAGCGAGCCGGACTGGGATGTGACAGTGTGTGGGATTTTAACTACTTTCTTTAATTTTTTCTTTAATTTTTACTGCATTGTTTTTTGCATGTGTAATGCAATTTTTAATATATTACTGCTTATAATATACCACTGTTTTCATGTTTAAAACCACAAAAATAAGTAGGTCATCCAAAAAAGAACTCCATCCAGAAAAGAAAATACAGAGCCGTAACCGAATTCTAATTCGAGTTATAATCAGAGCAGAGGGTCTTTTCACTGGATTTGACTCCTCCTTGGTGGCTTTCCATCGCTCCATCTGTGACTGGGGCAAATAAAACCCATCAAAAAGCTCAGCTTTGTGTTTCGTGATTGGAACTAAGCACTGTTTATCTTGGGATGCGAATTTTCTCCTGTCACCGGGAATGAGAGGCCGTAAACATAACAGACATTTTATGAGACAGACTTAAATACTGTGGCGTAATGTTATCTAACTACAGAAATATTTAAGGTAACTATATCAACCGTGTGGTTTGCAAGAAAGAGCCCAGTGGAGAATCCTTAAATGCTGCGGCCGTCTCGACTGTGAGCTGGGAAGACAAACTGTACCGTGAGGACTTCTTGGAACCTGTGAGTTGTCTTGGATCCCTCACCCCTGCTTTTGGGGACTGGGGCCAAGCAGCAGGATATAAATCACAGAGGGCGGGTTGCATTATTTGCACAGCTATGACAAAAAGCCATCAGAATGTAGCTCCGGCTTAACATTTATATGTTAATCACTATGTAAGGAAACCACTAAACCTTAAAGCAGAGATAGAAACAAACTCTACCAAAACACACTGATCATATCACAGATATATTAATATTCTGATATTATATCAATCAGCCATAGTCAAGATCACCTGCCTAATATTGTGTGATCTACCTTGTACCCCATAACAGCTCAGATCCATTGAGGCATGGACTCCACAAGACCTCTGAGGGTGTGCTGTGGATTCTGCACCATCAGCAGATCATTTAAGTCCTGCAAGCTGTGAGGTGGGACTCTTAAGAATCAGATTAGTTTGTCCAGTGCATCCCATATATACTTGACCAGAGGTCTGGGGAATTTGGAAGCTGAACACTTTAAGCTATTTGTGATGTTCCTCAAACTCTTCCTGAACAGTGTTTGCAGTGTGTGGATTGGCATCATCCTTCTGAAAGAGGATACTAATAGGGACACCATCTCTATGAAGGGGTGAACTTGGTCTCTAGCAGTGTTTAGGTAACATCCACATGAATGCAGGTTAACTGTGAAAGAGTATGAAAACTTATAGAATTCAAGCTCCCAAAACTTGTTAAAATAAATACATTTGTTTTGAATTTATAGAAATTAAAATGTAGAGCTAATGGTGTGCTGTCATGAAGACTTGGGTTCGAAAGCTCCACAGGCAAGTGGCAGTTTGTATGAGAAATAAAAAAGACTGCCACAAATGTGAGGAAGACTTAAAGTGAGGCTATTCACCAAATGCAACAAGGCCTGAGGCTTTAAAGTGAAAGGCAATAAAGCTCCACCCACTAATTAAAGGAAACTCTATAGTCGCACACTTAATCAGTCAGACATGTCAGAGAGAGTAGGGAAGGAAGGAGAGAATCCAACTCAAATAGCACACACTTTTTAAAGCACAGGTCCAACCAAGCTCTGGCAGCCACTCAAAGAATGTCATGTTTATTTAGGTTAGGGTATAGAAAAAGACCCCTTTCTTCTGGATATTAATGGACATTGCAGCCATTACAGTTCACAGATCAACTGGTAAAGTCACCTGGCTAATATTGTGTGGGCACTCCTCATGCCCACAAAACATTTCTAACCCACCGAGTCATGGACAAGCTGTGGTTCTGCACTAGCCGAACCACATTGACACCATCTCCTATTGTCACGGTCGCACCGTCCTCTCCCCATAGATTCCGCTCCCCATCCCCTGAGTATTGAGTTCTCCTGCTATTTTTTCTCTGTTTCTTTCTTCCCTTCTCCCCTTGCACCCTTTAGAGTCTCCCAGCACTGTTTGTGTCATGCCCCATCTTGATTTGTCACACTTGTTTTCCATCCCGTGCACTACTTATAGCCCAGCCTGACCCCGTATCAGCATGCCGGTATTGGCTCTATTTCGCGTGCATGTGTTGTTCCCCTACCTTGTTTTTGATCGTGTTGTTCTTTCCATGTTGTCCCTCTCTGTTTTGCAGGCTCGTGCTGGTTACCCCTGAGTTTGGTGTATGCCCTGAAGTGGTCTGATTTTGTTTTCATCCACGTTCTGCCTGCTGTTAGCAGCCTTGTTTATGTTTCATGTTTAATGTGTAGATTCCAGCACGAGCCTTACTGTTTCTTTTTGTATTGTGTTTTCTGTTATCTCCCCTGAGTCGGGGTTTCCCTGTTCTTGTGGTTTTCTTTTTCACGTAGTTTGGCGTCCATCCCTTTTCCTCCTACACACCCACTTGGCACCTATATTCTCCCAGATACTCCTATGTTCATGTTAAGCACTGTTCCTCAGCTGTCAGAATTGTTTACTGTTCATGAATGATTACAAGCAAAATGTTTGAAAAATCTATTAAATTCTGTACAGAAATAATTTTGAAAAAACACTACAGATTTTTGATTAGTTGCTTGATGAGCACTTTCTGACATGATTGTTTGTGTTTTATACTTTATTCAGCAGAGATTTAAGATTTATACTTGATTAAAGAAGAGACCACTATCAGGGATCCAAATACTCAGCTGTCTGTGTGTCCATGTTGTTCATCACATCGTTTTGATCGTCATCATTTACATTTACATTTACATTTACGGCATTTAGTTGACACTCTCATTCATAGTGACATACATCAGTGCTCAAGTAGTCCACATCCATTTCTTAATCCTGTAAAGCAACTTAGTTACTGCACGTTCAGTGAACCTAAACAACACATGTCAAACAATACCTAAACAACCTATGTCGAAGAAAGGCCAGAAGTTAAGAAGTTTTTTTAGAAATAAGCAAGCAAAATGAGAGACATAGTTATCAAGATGCTCCTCAAAGAGGCGGATCTTCAGACGACGCTTGAGGACAGCGAGGGAAACCTTCCCACCAAATATATTGATGTGGGGGGCATCCTATTTCCAGCGAGAATTAAATTAAGATAAATCTTAAAGAGATAAAGAACAAAGAGAGTCACCTGTTGGCAATGAAAATGACTGCATCCTGTTTGAAAAGGTCATATAAACTCATATACTATTGATTTTATACACACTCGCATGTGTCCACTAGAGGGTGGCTAGCAAATGCTTGATATTGCAGAGTGTACCGCTTGAGAAGTGCAAGCAATTAATAATCCATTAACTCTATAAGTTTTAAAAATGTTTTACAGCATAAAGGCCAGGCTGGTCAAACGCTAAAACATGGTGCAATTGTGCCAGTCAGTGCTCCATTAAATGGATTTTTTATGGCTGTGTGAGCGTTAGCCATAACAATGACTGATTAATTGTTATGGAAGAAGAACATACGCCCAGGACAAGCGTTTATTTGGCTTGGTTTGGTCTTTTCCATAGTTTTTAGTAGTCTCATGAAGCCAGTGAGTGCTTCATCATTGTGAGCAACTTTTGAGGCTGAGGCTGATGTGAAGGCAGATGGGATGACCAGGTTAATTGCTGAGATTTATGCTTTGGATCCATGGTGGAATATCTAACCATGACCCAGTTTTAGCTTTTTGCCAGGTTTTTTACATTTGCATTTAAGGCATTTTATCCAAAGCGACTTCCATTCACTAACTACAAGGGGCAGTCTCCCTGGAGCAACTTGGGGTTAAGGATCTTGCACAGGGACCCAGTGGTGGTGTACTGAAGGTAGGATTCAAACTCATGACCTCTTGGTCCAGAGGCAAGTATCCAACCCACTAGGCCACCACCACCCCCCACCCATTGAAAGCAAAAGGCAGACAGTAACACAGTGCCCGAACAGCAGTGTATGGGGATGGTACATTGCTCAAGTGTACCTCAGTGATGCCACTAGCAGTCATGGGATTCAAATCACAGGGCCAACTCCCTAACCACTAGGTTACCAGCTGTCCCAATGGTAGACCACTTATTATGATTAAACAGAACTAACTCTCTTCTCTGTTTTTGTCTGAGGGGAACTACTGCACATTTGTGCAGCCCATGGGTCGGCAACCCGGCTCTTTCATCCTCATGTTGCGGCTCCCTGTGGCTTTGGGAAAAAAATAATAATTTAACACTAGAATGTCAGGTAACTGGCTATACCTATAACGGCTGCATGCCCAGTTTTGCACAAGATGCTTCCTGATAAGACGCCGCTGCAGCATGTTCTGGCATTTAGTCCTGCAGCCTGCTGGCATACATCCACACAAGCTGCCGCCAGCAGATACAGCAAGTGTCCAGTGGACTTTGGACCCAGAGCCCTTTGACAGTGCAGGTCACCATATCAGAATCAGAACCAGATCCAGAATCAGGATTGTGTTTATTGGTCAAGTATGTGAACAAACACACTCAAGGAATTTGATTCCAGTCAATGGTGTCTCTCAGTATGTAAAAATACGTGTGTACATGTGCCTGCACCACACCCATGTCTCTTACAGATCATGCTTGCTGCTCCAATAGGCCAATAGACATGATTCTGATTCTGAATAAATTACGTCAAGTGATACTGTTAGCCGTTTTAGGCATTAAGTTTATTTTATTTTTATTCATTGTTTTCTTCATTGTTTTATTTTTATTCATTTTTTTAATTGTAGTTCAAAATTTGATTATTATTATGATCTTGTAACATTGCAATACAATGTGTTTAATTTTTTGTTCAAAATGTTTTCTTTGAATAAATCTAATTTCACAAGCAACACACTAGCCTAGGTGTTATACATTGCATAAAAGTAAAAAACAATATATGCATTGTTATTTTCATTTCAGACGTCATAAAGGATTTGTGGCTCCCGGTGTTTTCTCTTTTGTGGAAACCGGGTCCAAGTGGCTCTTCGAGTGTTAAAGGTTGCCGACCCCTGGTCTAGCCCGACTGATCACCATGGGACCCCTGATCACCACCTTCCCGGACCTGCAGTCACTTGGGCACTGTGCCAAAATGCCCTCGATTGGTTTTGGTAGCTTACAACTCCACACAGCTCTACCCCAATTAAGGGCAACTGCTGCTTGAAGTTCCAGTGGAGATTGTTGCTCCTGATCCTGTTTTTATGGACTACAGACTCTCAGTTACTCTTCCAACAAAATTTACCTCTATGTATTGTTAATGGTTTCAATTCTGTTAGCTGTATATGGTTAGGGGTATATCTGTCAATTATCTTTCTATCCAGGTCGACCTAAGGAGGATGGGTTCCCCTTTTGAATCCTGGTTCCTCCCGAGGTTTCTTCCTCCAGCTGAGGGAGATTCTCCTAGCCTCGGTCACCTCTGACTTACTAAATGTGGGCACAGACCCAGACTCTGTAAAGCTTCTTTGTGAAAAAAGTGCTATATAAATAGAATTGAATTGAATTATTTAAAATACGAATGTGAGTGAATGTGAGCTGCAGTTATGTTTCTTGACTTTCCAGAGAGCTGAAAGACCACAGTGACCTAGTGGAAGTCAGCATGTTGTTGTTTTCTGTGAATTACCGTTTTCCTGTCCAGTGAAGCTTCAGATTTGATTAGGTAGCTTCTCAGAGCTGCCTACATGTTAAGATATAATTTTAATATTGTCCCTGAAGTGATACCTCACTCGGAGTTGAGCTTGCAAAACCCCTGTATATCCGGCATAACCATTCACGGGCCGTGACCTTTCTGGGTGCTGTAGGTCCAGCATATCTTGGCTGGAGAGCAGTAGCTAATAATCCAGCTTTTCAGAGGTTCTAGTGCATCCTAACATCCTGTGAGCTCCAGCAGTTACTGGAGAAGTCATGTGTAGCAGTCTTGTTGTTTATAGCTGCAAGCTGAGGTACAGCTGGGGCTGAGGTTTCATAAGACCTGTGTGTGGGGCACAGAGGACCAACAGGACCCTGAAGCAAAGTTGACACGAAGTCCCCCTTTTATATTGTCCATAATAACCATGTAATTACATGTTAATAATACCTGTAACAACAGTGTAACTACTGTGTATTCACTGTTACAGCTGGCATTTATTAACTGCAGTGTTACATACATTAGTAATTAAAAGTATATCCCAGTGGAATTGCGTCAGTTAAAATCTGCATAGGCTACACTATTATAAACCAACTGTTGCAGTGAATGAACAGTGGTTGTTAGATACATTCTTAATTAATGTGTAATTTCATAGGTACTATAGTGAAAGTCACCATTCTGTCATAAATGAACAGTCCACAACACACAGTGTGAACAGTTCTTCCTCTATATTTAACCCATTCACCAAGTGAATCAGCAGACAGCCAGGAACACAGCTCCCGAGGAGCAGTGTGTGGGGATGGTACCTTGCTCAAGGGTACCGCTGAGGTGCTTAGAAGTCTTGGGAATCGAACCCAGAACTTCCTGATCGCAGGATGACCACCCTAACCACTAGGCTATATACACAAGATAATATATAGCACATAAATAGACATACTTACTGTTGGCCAAATGGTTACTTTATATACATTTACAATACTTACAACATTTAAACAAATAGGAAATCAACAAGAAATGCGGTATAGACGTGTGTGATGCATCTGGAGGTTCTTTACCACTCAGAGGTCAAAACAGCCCCTCAGATATTTATCGTCTCAATTTAAACCAATGAGAGTTAACAGGAAGCAGCAGGATTTAGTGCAGGCGCCTGTATTTTCACTCTGTGTGTTTAACAAACAGGGATTTTCTTTCTCTCTCTCTCTCTCTCTCTCTCTGTCTGTCTGTCTCTCTCTCTCTCTCTCTCTCTCTCTCTCTCTCTCCTTCTTCCTCCCTGTCTTTCCATCTCTCTCCCTCCCTCTCCTCTCTCATTCTGTCTATCTCCCTTTCTCTCTCTCCCAGTTGGAGGGGGTGCCGGTGGTTGTATGTTATTTTTATGAAGGCTCTTTGCCCCTCAGAGTGAGCAGATTGGGTTTCAGGGCTAATAATTAGAATCAGACTAGCCTTGTGGACGAAAGGGATTCTTTGTTTAGTCCCCTGTTGGACTGGCCGAGACGCTGACCTGTAGATTTACGAGGCCGCTCAGCTGCTGCACACCACGAGCAGATGGATAGAGAGATGGAAAGAGAGACACAGAGAGAGTGAAAGAGGTCAGAGGAGGAGGGAAGGAGACCGGTTAACACCATTAATGTGAAATACATCATGGATTTGTCCCCACTTCCCCATCTTTCTTCATTCCTCCCTCTTCCTCTCATTTTCTCTACCTTTCTTTCTAATCTTACAAATACTTTCTTTCCTTTGTATCTTTTGCCAGTTTAGTCTTTTACCACCTATTGATAACGCAAACATGCTGCAAATCATCAACCGACCATTCTGTATCCACTGATATTCATTGCCTACTACGAATATTTACTATCCACCTTGAATTACACAGTATTTACTATGAATTATTCAGTGGCCACTGTATTTTTCAGTATCCACTCTGTATTATTCCGTGTCTATTAAGAATTATCCAGTATCCACTATGGATTATTGTATGTCTGTTATGAATTATTCAGAACCTATTATTTACATTTATAACATTTGGCAGATGCCCTTATCCAGGGTGACTTACCATCATTAGTTACAGGGACAGTCCCCTTGGAGCAACTGAGGGTTAAGTATCTTACTCAAGGACACACTGGTAGAAAGTGGGGGTTTGAACCTGGGACTTTGTTGTCACTGGGTTCACAGGCAAATGTTTTACCAACCAGGCTACAAACACCAATGAATTAGTATCCATTATGATTGAATGAGTATCTATTTAGAATTTTTTAGAATCCGCTATGAATCTAATATTCGCTATGAATCTGTATCTAATATTACTGTTTTTTACAAGCATTTCATGCTTGTCTCAATAACATGTCCACTTTTCAAAACACTTCACACAATCACCGTATCTATGTAAGCTAAGCTAAGAATATTTTTTCATTGCTTTTATACAATATGCATTCAATAACAACTTCCAAAATTCATGCAAATATGTTCCAAGACAATATTCACCACCAGCATAATTCTGTACAATTCCAACTGATACTCAACTGATAACAATTAACATTCAGTTTAAAAGCTAACAACATTGAAATCACAGTTTTTTCAATTGTTTACATAATCTCAAATTACCACATATACAAAAGGAGTAATCTTTGGATTGCCTTTTGCGGTCCTTACCTAGTAGTGTGACGTAGATTTTTTCGTAATGGATGTGATGTACTTTCAGTGGGTGGTTGACAGAATTGGTCAAATGAATCAACCCCCCCCCCCCAAAAAAACAAAACATTTCAAATAATTTTTAATGCCCCAAGATCAGTGTGTCCATCTGAAAGTCTTCTGTGTTTCTGTAAAAAAACCTTAGATTTTGTTCCTTCACTTATCACTTAAGCTGTTTATTCAACAGACCAGAGTAGATAAAAATCAACGCAGCTTCTTCACACTTCACATGTTGTGGCTGATTTCTGCCAACATTTCTTAATTCAATTCTCTTCTCTCTTTCTCTTTGTCTTTCTCACTTCTTCACTCTCTCACACTCTCTTATCCCCAAAGGATGAAATCATTCTATTAAATGTATGTGCGCATGTGTGTGTGTGTGTGTTTGTGTGCCTTACATATAAGAGGTATATCCTGATAAAAAGGTGTGTGTTCAGAGAGTGGGAGTGCAGGGGGGTAACTGGCTTTGAAAAGCTGAAATGAAATATTAACTCTTGTGGGAATGTCAGAAACCCACAGGTCATAAATGTGAGCTGATCAAATGAGGCAGCTGTGTTGGAAACAGCAGTGAAAACAGAATAGTCACATTTAGGGACTTTTGGTGAGCAGAGATGACGTGGGCTTTCTCAGTCCTGATCGATTAATACCACTTCATTCAGCTTTTCACCAGCCGCCTCCACAGCCAGATCAAACAGGAAAGACTGGGAGAGCGGTGTCTGCTCTGAACTCAGTCACCAGACATCACACCAACTGCTCTAAAATATGTCCTTTGTGTATTATGTACATGTAAGTATCTATATATAGTAATAAAATGCCCAACATACATGCACACACAAATATATATGTATATATAATATTATGCACCATATTTATTATATGTATCAGAGAGAGAGAGAGAGAGAGAGAGAGAGAGAGAGAGAGATGGATAGATATATGAGTAATAGACATGTAAGTAATATATATATAGT
>JBBPCW010254270.1:0-12500 GCA_037974425.1 Phenacogrammus interruptus
TCTTTATTTCCAGACTGATGTCAGAGTTTTTTCAGGGTGTTTTTTTGATTATGCTCTACCTGAAGGGACTTCATAACACAGACATATACACTGAAGAGTGGATTTAAAAAAACGCATGCATTCTAAGTACATGTGCAGTCATTATTCACAGTATTCACATAAAATGTGTTATTAGCAACTGTATTAGTTGAACTGGTCACTTTATTTGGTCCACATTTTGGTCCACTCTCTGAATCATCTGTTGGACCCCATTTATCACCTTCATCCATTATTAGTAACACTAACATGTTAGTGTAATCAAAGGTTTTGGGACTAAAAATCCACTCAGTATAATTTAGTCTAATAAATACATTGACACTAAACTTGCCATTTTATTCAGTTCATCACTACCTACAAAAATCCAACTAATGTACTTATGATGTGGATCACCAGATGAGTGTTAGATATAACGAGTGCATTTAAAGTTAAAGGACGGTCTAGAATTGGACTCTGTATCACCGACAACCAGTTAAAAGGAGTCAGACCTGCACTGTTATAGATGCTTAGAAAGGAAACTGGTTTAATTTGACATATTTTATTTATAATTGTTCAACGTGTGTGTGTGTGTGTGTGTGTGTGTGTGTGTGAATCTGTTTCTCAGGTTCGAGTTTGATCTGAGTGTGGATGACGCGCGGCAGCGGGTGCTGAGTGTGTGTCTGAAACACAGCTCGTCCTTCATGAGTCGAGACAAAGACGTCATTGGTCAGGTCAGTCTTTATAGACTCTCTCTGGGCTGGTTAGAGAGTTCCCCTTGCGATCAGGGTTTGAATCCAAGGACTGCTGGTGCCACCTCTGAGGGTCCCTAGAGCAAAGTACCGCCCCCACACACTGCTCTGTGTTCCTGGCTGCCCGCTGCTTCACTTGGTGAATCGGTTAAATGGTTTAAATTAGTTAAATGTAGAGAATGAATTTCACACTGTCCACGTTGTGTGCTGTAGTTTGTTCATGTATGACAAATGGTCACTTTACACCGGGGTGCCTGGAGGGCCAGTGTGTAGCACAGTTTGATGGTTCTCCTCCTCAAACACATTCACTAAACTTGACAATTAAATGTTGAGGTGAACCAGGTGTTTCTGAGCAGGGAAATGGACCACGGCCCTCCAGGATCGGTGTTTGAGACCCCTGCTTTACACCTACAATGGGGCCTCTTTAGACAAATGCAAAACTGGTTAAATTAAAAGGGGTGAAAATAGTCCGGAGAAACTGCACTGAAGTGAAGACATAAAGACAGAGTGCGTTTAGGCCACGCCCACACCATGGGCCAAAACAACACTGCACCGTCCATTCATTCGCATTCCACGCCTCTCTTAATGTCCTAATACTGCTGCATGGTGAGCTGTACCACAAATACAAAAAACAATCCTGATTTAAGCTTTTACTGGATTCTAAGATGCAAAACTAACCAAAAAAATACCTCATAGTAACACACAGGGGCTCTTCTAAACCTTATGGGATCCCAAGGTGTATGTGTGAAACTAACTTTTAGTGTCTGAATTTGTTGATGAAATTGTATTTGGTTGATTTGATTGATTGATCTTCATGTTGGCAGCAAATAAGTGGCCTCACCCATTGCACAATTAAAATAAAATCTTTCTGGAATGTTCCTGTGGTTAAGAACACTGTAATCAGACATGGCAGCTTCTAGCCGCTGTGGTTATTTGGTTTAGTAAGAAAACATTGCGGCACATTTTCATTAGAAAAAGCCTTTAGTGCTAATAATCTGTAATAGTGCAGCTTTGCACCATTAAAAGCCTGGAGCGTTTTAACTGGGGGTGGGATGATAGCGTTTATATCCGATTATGTCTGAAACTGATACTGATACCACAGCCTTGAGTATCTGCAGATACTGATACCAGGTCGATACGATCATTTCCCTTGCAACAAATATTACATTTTTTTTAGGATGCATTTTGAATCTGAAACGGCTCCCTACGTCCTCTAGGGGGCGCTGTGTAAGTTATAAAACTCCATTTTCTACACCCATGTAGTATCCAGTGTGTCCAATCTGGAGTTCTGCACACATGTGTCCAGCCAGCACTGTTTGTGCAGGAGTCTGTATTTAAGTGCACTATGGAGGGAGCAGAGAGCCGTTTGGGATGCAGCCGTGCTGCTCAGCTTTGTTACTCATCTGTGTGTCTCGCTTTATGATGTGCTGGTCAGAGTTTAGTCCAGTGTTTATGTGATCGTAAAGGTATTTTTTGCTATCAGATCCAGTAAGTTTGGCCCAAACTGGACCAACAGCAAGACGTTCAATATGTCAATATGTCTTTGACTTTGGGACAGAAAACGGACACTGGCAGAGTCCAGCCCAATTTCTGAATATATTGGTTCCATTCTTTGCACAGAAGGGGAGTGTAAATACTGACCAGTTGTGTGGTTTATTTTGAGTTTAATTGATATTTTATGTCCATATAGGTGCAGATAGATCTGTCACAGATTGACCTCCTCTCAGGTGTCACAGAATGGTGAGTTACATCATGCTTTCAGATTTGGGCAATGCAGAAATTTTATATATATAGTCTGTTGATTTGAAGTCCTGAACCAGTGAAGAACCAGGAGCAGATGATTCCAGATGATCAGGCGGTGATCAGTATACTGGTGGTGCTGAATGCTGAGTGGGAGGAGCTCCTTGTATCTTTAGGCACTTTGCAGCCTGTCAGCAAAACATTTGTTCCTATTTCTTTTATTTAATCTCCTCAGTCTGACAAAGATTAGACAGTTTGACAGACAGAAAATATTTGTGCACCGACAAGGTGAAGCAAAGCAAAGTATGAAAAAATGAGGAGTGACTCAGGACTTTTGCACAGTACTGTTCCTTGAGGTTTCATTTTTGTTAACAAAGCATTGCCTTCTTACAAAACCATAATAAAACAGTAGGTATAATTGGGTAAATTATGGGTAATCGTGAAAAAACGGTGGCCTTTAAACCTTAATTTCTCCTAAATTTAAATTATTTGAAACTTAAAGGTTGACCCTGTCTTACATATCACTATGTGTACTTGTATAACCATCTCAATCACAAATAAAGAAACTTGAATTTTGGCCTTAACAGTATTTTCTGTTCTCTGAACACCAGGTTTGACCTGAAGGAAGAGAGTAACTAGCTGAACGTCGTGCTTCACAACGTCCAACCTTCGACCATCTTTCGGGGTCACACCAATGCAACTTCTCACACTGATGCCTTCCGGTGTTTTCCTGCCTCTGCCTGCCTTGCTTATCGCAGTAGTGACTCCAGCGGACTGCTGGTGTTACGGTGTATTTTACAGACGCAGTATTGAACACGTACGTGGGCTTACGGAAGAGTATTACATCTAAAGTGATTCGTAAAATTGCCAATATCTATTTCATTGGGAGGTCATTGATGCTTATTTGTCATTGTGTTTGTGTTTATGATGATGAATGTTCCGCAATATTATTGTTAGTGACAACACAAAGTTGCACAAGACTTTATAATGAGAGAGATGTGATGAACAGTGAGCTCCAAATGACTCAGGAATGTATGTTTCCCACTGTGGGATGATCATGGTGTTCAGACAGTAGCGGTTTCCAAGAGAGCGGTTAAGCCTATGCAGTATTTTGAATGGAGATTTTCCATTGAAAGAGACAAATAGCCTTAGAAACCGGCCCTAAGGGTTCAGACTGGGTTTAACTGAGAGGTTTTTCCCACATAAACAGTGTACAGATCCTACGACTAGAGTTTACAGCATGTTTAGGCCTTTTGTGGCCCGAGGCTTTAGAATAAGCCCCTTTTTGACTTTGGGGACGTTTGGAGCTCACTGTATTTATGAGTATAAAGCAATACAGATTCTAGTAAATGTGCTGATTGAGATTGTTATCATCGAGGACCACTGCATGCCGGAGAAACATCTTCATTTATGAGAAAAGAGATGAATTATGGGTAGCTAAGGCCTGTGTGCACTTCTGTTCAGTCCTGCGAGCCACTGGATGGGGAATGTAGGTCACAGGTTTCGAGTTTCTTAGAGTTACATCAGGCTGGTCAGTAGTTCCAGCCTGTTATGGCCTTAAGGATGAACCATGTTTGAGTTTTTCTTGTGCTCAGCCAAAATCACTGTGTTGCTGCATCATGCTGCATAATTCAATCTACTGCCGGAAACACACAGCCAAGAGGGATTTGTGTGTTTTGGTTGGTGGTGTAAGATTTGGGGGGGGGGGTTAAAAATAAATACACTGCATATAGATGATAGTTGAGTGCAAAAGTCTTGACAACCCTGGTCATAGTACAAGATTGAACACATCGGTAGCTGGCAGCAATGGTTAGGGTGTTGCCCCTGCAATCAGAAGTTTGTGGGTTCCAATCCCGGGACTGCTAGTGGCACCACTAAAGAACCCTTCAGCAACATATCGTCCCCACACACTGCATTCCTGGCTGCCCGGTGCTTCACTTGGTGAACGTGTTAAATACAGAGAAAGAATTTCACATTGTATACTGTGTGCTGTGATCATGCGTGACTATAAGGAGCCACTTTACAACCTCCAGCGAAAATCTTTTTTCTTTTGCAAATTTCAAAGCATTTTTCTATTTACTGGCTGAATGTAATATATTACAAACCAACACAGCATACACTGAATGTGTCATAACTTTTACACAAATTTATCACATTTAAATCAACAAATTAACAGTAATTCTGCATTCAAATGTTCAGACAAATGCTCTTTAAAAATAGGCCACTTTGCACCTGGGTTATGAAAACTTCTGCACTCAACTGTAGTTCATTTTATTGCCTTACAGCAGTAGTCACCAGCCCTTCTCCGGGAGATCCTCCTACTGTCCTCCATCCTTTACTTAGCACTCCAGCCAATCAGAGGCTTCTGAAGTAGCTCTTTATCTAGAGCAGGTGGTTGGAACTGGAGTTCTCAGAAAGGTGGATCTCCAGGTCCAAGGCTTGTGGCCACAAATCCACCTGCTCATCAGTGGCCGTAGTCATCAATGCACCTTAGCAGCCACTTGTGCTTGAACTCGTGTTTCTTTTTGATACTTAATTTTTTACGCAGTTTCTCGTTTTATAATGTGGCTTTTCATTCCATTTACATTTGATTCTGAGTGTGTTCACCCAAAATATGCATGTTTTTATTTGTGTATAATTCTGAAACAGTCTGATCAAGCTTAAGGCGTTTTTTTCATGTGCAGCAATATTTTATATATAGGCACTATACGTGAGATATTACTCTTAGGCCTGGTTTCCAGACCCCAGATGAAGCCTAAGTTTACACTAAAACCATTTTCCGATGGTGATTTCCATGTGTAGTTTGTAGACTAGGTTAAATGCATGATCAATGAAAACCCACCAAAGAACCAATCACTGCTTAAACCTGCTGCTGATTTTCAAACTTTCTTAAAGTCCTGTTCACTGTGTTGGGCTGAAAACACAATTTTCTTGCCTGAGTGTCTCCACATTCACAATACCAATAAAACATATCAAACACCGCCTTGCTGTCCTGTGTGTTTACTTAGGATTTAAAAGGGAAAGTCCACTGGTTTTTCAAAAATACCCCCATTATTAAAGCATTACGACCTCAGAGTCAGAACTGTTCACAGTGGAGGCGAATGGAACCAGACGTCTCCCTCAAAAACTTTCGCACAAAGTTCTTCCATCAGATGGTTCTGGTTGTGCTGCCTGAGACGTTGGTCTTCTAGTTCTGAGAAGATATTGGATACTATAACTAAACCCATTCATATTGGAGGGATACATGCAGGGCATCGTGAGGTAAAATAGTCCCCAAAGAAAAGAGATTTAGTTCAGATTCACTGTTTTACATCAGCATTCATATAAACACTGACACGTGGAGCTTCACTGGAAGGCGATAGAGAACAAAACATCTGGATTTGTGTTGGAGATGTCTGGTTCCATTCACCAACACTAACGAAATCAGAGTCTCTACAATTAATTGAACCAAACCCACTCTGGATGTTTATACTGAACTATAATGTAAATGTGTTAATGTCACTGAAATGAGGCAATAATTACACATTGTGGTGATTTTTTTTTTATACTGCAGAGTGTTGACCATGCAAGGCTTTATTGGTTGTGCACTGCATTCAGGAAATGAAAGTGACATTAAAACTAACAGCTAAGATTTCCTCAACAGTAAATACTTCGGGTGACAAGGCTGCCTTTACAGGTTTAGAAATTTTTAATATCTGGCATGTCAACAGATTATATTTTGCAACGAGGTTCCACACAAAACAAATCTGGTTTGACGTGTTCGGTTCATACAATAATATTTAAGCTTACAAAGTTTCTACATTGTACAAAGTGTCTTTCTGTCCCTCGAGACAAACTTGTCCAAACATTCCATGTGATGGTGATGTCCACGTCCTGGTCTGGTGTTTATACGGTTTCCTCAATTTCAAAACCATGTGCAGTTTATGTCAGACTGAAAAACAAAAATAATATTCAAATAAGCAAACAATACATTATTTTAATTTCGAAAGCAGCAGGGCTGGGTAATACTGAACGGATTATATTGCTTAAACTCTCTCTAACAGTTAAGTGAGATATAAGAAGGTTTGGGCCCATTAAAGCTTAATATTTCAGTATACAGAACTGTGCAAAACTCTCGACCCCCCCCTCACTTCAGACGATCAGGCGGTGATCAGTATACTGGTGGTGCTCAAGGAGTGGTTGGAGCTCCCTGTATCTTTAGGGACTTTGCAGCCTGTCAGTAAAACCTTTGTTCCGACGCCTTACATTTAATATAACAAAGACAGTGATTCAAATCTAAATATGCTAGTGGTTAAAAAAAGCTTTTGCACAGTATGGCAGGTACTTCTATGCAGCTCTCTGTAGGGTACAATAAAACTGTAGCCCTATGATTCCCTCAAATAAAATGTACTATATAATTACATTAGGTTTAATTACATAAAAGCATGTGTGAATACTCCAGTATTTGGGCCAGACATAATGTTCAGAAAATACTGTGCTACTGAAATTTCACCATCATTTTGTTCCTGGCAGTACTCTACACACGTAAATCTAGGAGTCTTCTTTCCCTGCCTAATTATATCTGACCATTTCTAAAGAAATAAAACCACACAGAAGCAGAAGTGATCCCAGCGTCCGCCCAGAACGTACCTGTCAATCAGCGAGTCTCTCATCGTGGTTGCTATGGCGCTGGGCTGGGTGTCACTCAACCGGAAGACGCTCTCGATGACCGACAGCTCCGTACTTGTGGTGTCCAGCCCGCAGAAGGCGCACCAGTCGTTCACCACCATGCCAGCGGCGATGACCTCACTGCCGCGGTTCACGGTCCCGGCCTGAAGAGAACGGGCCGTTACTCAGCACCTCAGTGAAGAGTGCAGCATTACTAGGTCAAGTTTAAGTTTAATGCCATATCAGAAAGAATGGCAAATGGTTATGCCATGGCAAAAAGGTTTATTAAACCATATGAATTAATTGAAACAAGAGATTTAAATCAATAAATTAATCAATAATCTAAATAAGACTCTTTCAATCAATTTCTGATTAAGTTCCTTCAGGGAAGTGTGTAAGTGGAGAGATGCACTCAAAGTCTATCCTACAGAATACCCAAAACATGCAGGGAATTTTAAGGAATATTCCAGCCATAAAGAGAAAAAAAAAACAAGTTGTAAAAGTGCTTAAAATCAGTGGCTCATGAAGGACCTGTGGGTGAAGCAAACTTTATTTGGGACAGACTTTTTTAATTTATTAAGAAAACATCTGTCTTGATTTCAAGGAAAATGCCTTGCTTCATTGGTGGGGGGATTTGGCTCTTTTTTTTTTACTGGGACAACATTTTGTTCTGCTTTTTTTTTCCTTTAGGGATTAAAAAAATGGCTTTTGTTCTTTCTTTATTGGGGCAAACATATTTCTGTCACACAAACAATTCGAGCCACATCCAGGGCTTAATCTATTCATCAGAGGTTCAAATCTGTGGTTAAAAAGTGAAGGAATGTTACTCACAACTAGAGGCACTTGAAGGAGCGATGAGAGTTCGTCTTGGTCTTCGATGGAAGTTTTTGGGTGGACCAGGCCGCCCTGATTACTGAAGACACAGTAACTCCCCACAAGCACCTGCTCTGCCACCGTCTGCCTGAACACCTCCACCTTCAGGGTGTCGGCCAGGATCTCCTCCGTCTCCTGCAGGACACAGCAAACGCGACGTTAACAAACGGAGAAAATACAGACGTTGCATTTTTCTATTGTTCTGAACAAAATAATGTAAAATAACAGAATGCTCCTCTCAGACTTGCGTTTTATTGAGGAACGTCCCCTTTTACTGGATTTAGTTTAGTACAGAGTTTGAAACACAAAAGAAAAAGCTTAAATTAAACTTGTGTATTGATTTGATTAAGTGTGTGCAGTGTGGGCTGCTCCAACTCACCAAATCTTAGAAAAACATATCTTTTCTCCAAGTGCTGTGTCTCCTCTCCTGACTGATCTATTTGTTCTTTCCTGTTACTGTAATCAATTTGGAATGTTTGTCTACTAGTATCTGTTATACACGGTTTCAATTTGTAAAGTGAGTGAGTTTGAGAAAGGCGCTAAATAAATAATAATAAAAATAATGAAACAAATATCTTAAGAATAATCGTAACAATGTCAAGCACCACTACTACACTATTTCTGCCATCATTTAATGCAGAAACCCTGGACCCCCAACACATCAAACACAATCCCAGTGTGGAGTGATTCGTACCCGGTCCAGGTCCGGGTGGACCAGAGCCACATAGTCGTTACAGGCGATGACGTTTCCCAGCGCAGACAGACGTTCCTCTACCCTCTGAATGTGAACCGGGTCTGGAAGGGAGTTCCTGATGTGCTGCAGCTCCTGATCTGTCGTGTTGTTCGGAACAAGAAGACCGTGGCGGTTTCCTGCGGGAATAAAATGTCCACGTTTCATAGTCGCTTTGATGCCGACTGGTTCGTCACACAAAGAACTTCAAATTTTCAAAATGTGATTAATTTTAAGTTTACTGATTCAAATCTAACACTTTATACACACTATGGCTGAAAATCCAAGAGTATCCAGGGGGGGATGCAGTATTTTTACTTTAAGATCTGAAAAATTATTTTAAAAACAAAAAATGATCCTAAATAATTTCAGCATAAAGATGTGTGTCATTTATTTAGTTTTAGAATCAGTATTAACTGTAAGTTACACAAGGGAGTCTCACAACACTTTAAATCTATAGAAAAGCTACCCAAGGTAGAAACACCAATATCAGAACTGCAAGCATTTAGATATACACTGATAATCATATGGATAACATACTAATAAATACACATACATATGTTTAATATAGAGTGGCCAATAAAGGGTTGGACAAAGATAAAATAGACAAAGGGATAGAGAAGAATTCCTATGATATCTCAGAAAAATTATGTTAAAAAATATTAAATACACTGAAGTATCAGAACAGAACCGATGAAACTCACCCACACACATTCTACCAATAATCCGACACCCTGCTATGGACGCATGGACCACTGGGATCGTATCTGAAAGTTCACCTTCAAAGACACTGCAGGAAAAAGGCATCAAATTAAGACAAAGATGAGACCGTCTGAAAGAAAACAGTATTTTTGCACCAACAAAGTTATTCAAGTGGTTTCAATACTACTAACTGTCCTGTGTAATAACATGTATATATTGTGCAAAATCATTCTGGAAGGATTTTTCATCCTCCTCACCATGTAATCTTGTGAAACATGTGTATAGTCCAATATTATGAATCTAAGCTTACATACTCTTGCCACTGTCCCACTTCTCTATTATCAGCTTCAAATTCACATACCATTCACAATATTATCTATTTATTGTGTGTGTGTCAATCCTTGTGCTTTGTTCAGGGCTGTCTTCTGCACATCAATAATCACACTTATTAAGCAATTCTCATTATTCCAGGAGGTTTGCGTAGTGTCCACACTAGTTGTCAATTTATTGTCTATCGTAACTTGCACTATATTGAAAGTTGTGTGTTTCTCTGTGGTCTGAGGAGGAACGTTTCATCACACTATACTTGTTCACAACTTTAAGAGAAGTATAAGGAAATGTACAGTATACACCAGACAGTAACACTGAAATTCCTGCTTCAAAACTGACCTGTAGAAGTTTTCTGACCCCCCGATTGCCACTAAGCAGTATGTGTTGGTGAGTTTTGAGAAGCATCCGATCTCGTTATTCTTCTCAAATGAAGCTCGGACCGCCATTTCTGATTAAGTGCTGAAGAGATGATGGACCTGCAGAAAACTGGAGGACACAGACCACACCGGAACAGTTAGATGAGACTTCCCCCTAAAGCTGCCTAGTAGGAGCCTAGAAGGTAAAACTACTGACCGTAAGACTGTCCCTGTAAATGACCAAGTTGCTCTGGATAAGTGCGTCTGCCAAAAGCCATAAATGTACTGTATACCAGTATTGTTTAAATCAGAACTTTCTCTACTACAGACAAATTCTTCTTCTACCTGCTGAACTGCTGATCTTTGTAAGAGACTCAGTTTGGCATCTTTAGTCCAAATATCTATTCCAATTGAAATAGTGACCATAAATTAAAAAAAAAAAAAAAAAACACACACAATCAACTTGTGCCACACAAAGACCAACATTTCAACTGGTATTAGAGAAAACACGAGTTTTAGTCTCCCACAATGAAAATTTTAACCTTAATATAATTTCCTGAGTGAAAATTTCAATTCCACTTTAAAGTGCGACTATGACTAGCGTCCCATTTAATGTGGAATGGAAAAAAAAATCCAATCCTTTTCTTCTACCTACTGAAGTGCTGGTCTTTGTAAGAGGCTCAATCTGGCTTCTTCAGCCTGAATACCTATTCCACCTTAAATAGCGAACGTAACTTCTGCAGCATTTAAATTGGCGTTTAAAAATATGACTCAAACTGGTGTCAAAGTATATAGGAGCTTTAGTTCATCACAATGACGCACAGATTTGATCTTAAATATAATTATTATTTCTATTCAACCACTTCATTTGGTAGCAGTTGACCATTATTACCTCATTAACACGTTTATTATTAAATATAATTACTCTAAAAGCCCTATTGCAACAGTTTATTTCTAAAAGGGAGAAAAACTTGTCAGAGCTCAGTGTGGTTCAGCTTAAACCGGACAAAACTCTGAAAAGTTTAAATCTCCACATAAACAGGTTTATCGTGCCATTATTACGATTTTAGAGTAATAATAATTAATATTAATCTGATCTAAAATCTGGAACGGACTCTTTTCGGCCAGAAGCAGAAGACCGGAGATGCTAAGCTAAAGCTAAATGTACTCTTTTAGTGACACACAACAGATAAATCTGCCAAATTATATTGCTTACTTATCTGTAGACGTCTGTTTTATGATCAAAGTATCATAAACTCGTTATTAATACTGAAAATAAGAGAATACAGCAGTTTCTTTACCAAAACACCGAGTTCCAGAGTCTGGACCGCAGAGACCCACGTGTTCACTTCCTCCCGTGGTGACGCCACGGCGCGCGCATTGCACCCTGGGACCCGCGAGCGCCTCTGATCTGTTTTTGTTTATTGAAGGTATTTATTATTTTTTGAGTTTTTAATAGTTTTAAAAACACGATTAAAGAGAATAGTGCATGTGTAAACAAGTGTAGTTCTACTACCGTGTTCGGGACACCTTAAACTGCTCGAATCATTAACTTCAAGATATCTGCGCCACGAGCCACTGTTCTAGCTAAAGATGAATATTAATAAAAAATCTAATAATATTAATAACGTGAGGTTCTCTTTATGAGACACCTTAATCCACGCCGTCTATCGTGTAAAGAGTTTTTGCTGATCATTAGCACGTATGTGCCACGAGCCTCAGTTATGAATTGAAACACATTAATGCATAATATTAATATTAATAACTATTTATGAGACGTACCTGCTGGACTTAATCAAAGCTGTTGATCATGTTAATCATGTTTTGCTGACATTTCTGTGCCACGGGCCACTGTTGTTAACTAAAACCCAATAAGAGAAATGTTTATAAACATCTGGTGAATGTTAAATGAGTTGAATGAGTTGAAATGGGTTAAACAGAGAAAAAAAATTCACACTGTTCACACTGTGTTTTGTGTTCACACATGAAGAAGCATTTTACAGTCTCAGATTCACATCCCCTCCACACTTTACTGTTACATTGCTGTATTGTCTGTTTATTGCATGTTTCTGTCTTTTCTTGTACTGTGTTCAGTGCTATTACTGTCTCCTGTGTAAAAATAAGTGGCTCTGGAAGGTGTGCATCCTGTTCAAGCTGTACTGTTACACTACACTACATTAGTAGAGGTGTCTGTTTACTGTGCTGTTTGTGTTGATTCTGTTGTAATTTTCGCTCTATTTAGTGTTGAATGTTGTTTTAAGTTTCTCTGTGGTCCATGGAGAAACATCTCATCACACTCTGTACATTTTTACACCTGCTGAGGACAATAAAGCACCTTCGAATATTTAACACCCTTTA
>JBBPCW010254302.1:0-25264 GCA_037974425.1 Phenacogrammus interruptus
TGTGTGTGTGTGTGTGTGTGTGTGTGTGTGTGTGTGTGTGTGTGTGTGTGTGTGTGTGTGTGTGTGTGTGTGTTGATGACCACTCTTGAACTCTAACTGAATCTGTTCGGAGCGTTTAGATTCACCATCCAACTCAGCGTCAGCACCAGCCTCTCCAGCCATGATAAATGATCTCCCAATGGGGACGAATTAAGCTTCACCAGAATCAAGCAGATTAAAAAATCAAAGCTACAATTTGCTGCAAGTCTAGCATGCATAAGCTTAGACAGCACTATTCAGTGGAAGTGTTCTGAAATCGAGCAGTGAATGTTCCACTGAATGTTTTTAATGAACACAATTATTTGATTGCTTCTATACAATTAAAAATGAATGAACTTGCTAGAATAATGTCATCCTTTAGTTTCCAAAAGAATTATTCAATGGGTAGTTCTTTAAATAATTACTTTAAATGAGATGTGAAAATGTTTAGAAGCTTTTTAAAGAAATGCCACACAATGTAAAGGTTCTTCACCAAATGTTCTTTTTTTCCCTTAGGACCATACCTTCAAACCATTTAGGAACCTGTACCTTTTATTTTGTTTGTTTTATACTTCCATCTTCTATAAAATAGTTATCCATGCAAAGTGGCTCTCTTGACTTTATCCAGGTCAGTGAGGTAGCTTGTATATCATAACTGAGTTACCTTACCCCAGGGATATGCCAGACTTGCTGATGCACCTAAAGCAAAAGATATATTGGCAGAATGAAAGCCAAGACAGAAATAGACTTGCCGCATCATATGAAAGGTCCACTAGACGTTAATATTATATGAAGCCCAGTTTAGGGCAGAGAGGTAAACAAAAATACCGGCAGAGTGTGTTTGTGTGTGGGAGAGTATGAGTGTGTGATGAGAGAAGGAATATACATCCAATAACACTTTTCCTTTGGCATGCCTGCCATTTTACTCTTGCTTACTGGCAAGGTCAAACCGGCCATGAATACAAGAGAGCAATACCGAGTGATAACTAGTCAACACTTGTTAAGATTTGCAGCTATGACTTTTCTCTTGAAAGCTTTACTTTTTTGAATGTATTTTTATGCACTGTAATGACAGTGTATTACTCTGATGTGCAACTATTGGTCTACATTAATTAGCTCAACGGTATGACACAGACATTACCACCTAGTTTGGTTTAGTAATTAAATATCCCCCACTGCATACATCCCTGCATGTTTGCCTGCATGTGGTAGATGTTTGCCTAAGGGCAGTAACATTTTGAGAAATGTTTTGAGAAAAAAGGAGGAGTCTAATGGACTTAGAAGCACTAATTTGCTTCAATGACTGTAGTGAGAACCATATTTGTGCGACCCTCCCAAACTGCCCCTGGCAGCTGCTAGGGGCTGATTTCCCACTGTTCCATATCTTTTCATCTACACAGCTAAGGGTCTCTGACAGGATTCATCTCCATGAAGCATCAGATTCTTCACCCTATGCTTTGATGGAAGTGTATGTGGTGTTACAGCCTGAGGCATAACGAGGATCTTATGGACCACTGTGAAATAAAGGACAAATAAACAGCCCTCCCCATGCAAATAACCTTGAACGAATAAATAAAATAACATTCTAATCTGCTTTGCTATGCTTTGCTATGTCTAAACAAACCAACCAAGTCAGAACCCTAATGTAGGATAACAATCAAAAGTATATTTTTAGGTTATAGTAACAACACCATTGCATAAACAGCAGTACAAGTTATCGAATAAAAATGCCTGTTCCCCCTTTGCTACAGGCCACCATTTGAGCTACAGGAACCAATGCAATTGCCCTGGTTGCAGTTCTGGTAGATATACCTCTGGATGATAGTAATAGGATGTAGATTAACCCCCTCCTTTGGCCTCACCTATTCTCTTTGTATTTTCCATACTTCAGTCTGAAACGGATGAGAAAAGAGGACCCGCTTTAGCTCGACTCTCCGGATCTCACTTATCTGCAGGGAACAGGCTGCTCTGGATTGAGCACTTGGACACGCTAAGCAAAACCTCAAGCACAAAGATCTGCTGAAGCAACACTACTGAGATGAGTTCTCCAGTAGGACCCTGCTGTTCCTCTGTGTTCCTGCCCACCCTTTCTATCCTTCTTTTAAGACTGACAGTGGATAGAGAGGAAACTTTGACCAAAGGCATCTTAATGGCCTGAAAAGGCAAAAAGGTGACCTCATGGGGAATGAGGGACAAAAAAGTCAATGCTCTGCTCCCTCCTGGAAACTTTTCCTTGGCCCCAGAACCTAAATCCTGTGCACAGCACTGACGGAACAGGGATCAAATTTTAACTGCCCTTAAATTGTTTCCAAGGGGTTGAAGAAAGGCAAGTCAGAAGTAATTTCGCATTGTATGAGAACTTGGCCCAGTCTGGAGCATTATTCTGGAGTCTCAGCTATGAAGGACGTTCTATTCGGTCTTTGTACACCCTCCTGGAAGCAGATCTTCCTACATGCTGGTCAGCTTTTTCTCTGATGTTAACACCTGACAGTTAGTAAAGTAGTTTTTGAAGAGCTGTAGAGCTGTAAGCTAGAAATGTGTTCCCTCCTTTCCTCATAAAAATCTGCTAAGCACTAAAGTAGCTGCTGTGTTATAACAATGTCTAGACTTTGACTCCATTATGTTCTTGCTTAAGCTACACCGGTTTATGTCATCATAATACGTTTTCTTTCAGAATACCGTTAACATTTGCAAGAGCAATGCATATTAGGCAGCGAACAACTTAACTACATGCTCAAAAATGAAAGTCCATATGGTTTGTGTCTCAGACATACGGAAAACCCTTTAGTTGTGGGTGTAAAATCTTTACATTATTTGTGACCCTCTTATGTTCAAGAATGTATAGCAAGCGATTTGAAATGTCTTCCATGGCTGAGAAAGTAGGCCTTCCATAACATTTTATTAAGTTGCACGAAAGAAATGCTGAGAAAAGCCCAAAATAAATGTGACCATATCAATTATAAAAAAAAATAATACGGTCACTGTGAGCTGTGATTAAATCTGACTTTCGGCCACCCAGGTCTGTCAAGTGAAGGATGAGATTTTGTATTCGTTCAGGCTCATTCCATTCCCAGCACGACACCAACAATGCAGTAGAAGCTGAACTGGTGGAGAGAGAGACAGAGAGAAAGTGCGAAAGAGAGAGATAGGTCGAGTGGGGGTGAGAGAAAAAATGAAAGCATTACAGAAGGACTTGCATTGTGGCGTGCTGATGAATGGCATATATGTTTAAAACACGGCAAGCTTATGAGTTGATTTTCAGTCCCAGTCCTTATGGGGAGGGGGCAAACAATGAAACAGTGAGCTACTCACAAGGTGCAGAGGGCATGCTGGGAAACCATCTGGTGCATGTGAGCTCTGGTGCCCATTGCTTCCAAGCACACCATGTATAGCAAGGAACTGAAGCTTTCATATCTAGGTCACCTGGTTCACTCGAACGCTTCAGGACAGTTCTGAGTTCAAATTCCCACTTTGGAATGTTTATTCTGTCAGCTCTGAAAACCTGCATGCTTTGGCTGCTCAAAAAAGCACATGAAATTTGAAATTGCTGCCTGTATGCTTGTTTACAAAATAGCTTTAATAAATTGCCTAAATTAGACTTCAGCCTTTCTCAATAAATAAAAATGGCATTTATTGATTTAACGAAGTATACCACCACTACTTTCCTTAGTTCTTTTTTTACTCCACGGACAACTTTGTTTTCTAGCCGCAGCATGAGCTAATAAATATGTAAAACAGTCTCTGGAGTGCCATCTAAAACAGCAAGTTCCCTGGAAAACAATAGAAAAGCCCTGAGTAATTACAGGTACATTATAGTCGTTTTTATTAGAAAATTTGAAAGTCCACAGATTTAACAGGCTGCAATGCAACTTCAAAACATTTGAACTAACTGAGGCAGTGCAATAGAGCAAAAGTGGCAGTCAGCTCAAGAGGAATATCAGACATTTCTTGTGAGATCAACAGTTTTCTGATTCTGATATAACATGTATGAAACTGACAATGAACAAATAATAATGTAATAAATCTTTAGCTCTGCCTACTCGCATACAGCTCTTTATATAGCCCCAGATGCTTGTATTGAATGAGCTTGTATCTGAGCGATAGAGCTGGAAATGGCAGGGTAAGACTTAGGTCTATGAGAAGGGAATGGGCGGGGTTAAATGTTTAGCTCTGCCCTCACCCCTAGTTTACCGCTCCTGGAACTTCCAGCTGGCACTGATAGGCTATTGGTGTTATACACCATCAGGGTCAAGTGAAATGTTCTCTAGTTACGTGGCTCACTTAAAAGCATCTCATAAATCCAATCTTCTACTACGTCACTCTCCACTGGCAATGTTGGATGATTGCCTGTTAGATTGGATGCCATGGAAACTGAGGGGTAGATGGTGCAGGGGGTGAGCAATGCTGTGAAACCTGTGCCCATCGATTGGGCACAGAAAGATAAATGACAGACCCTGGCCCTTGGGCACAGACTTCATTCTTCAGTCAGTATGCTCACTTAATTTGCACTGTCTGCTGTAATCCACATCTGCTGAAAGACCATCCATGTTACCCTTAGAAGCTCCTTTGGCAAAAACGGTGCGTGTTAGTAGAAGAGGAGATATTTAATGATGATTTGAATGTGATGAAAAGTAATTGCTGTGTGAATGGTCTTGTTTTGTGGAAAGAAAACAGTATTGGGCACAGAAAGGAGAATAAATATATATAGACAATATATATTGGATGAGATTAGTACAGTAAAATAGCAGTAAAAACTCTCAGTTTCTAAGGCTTAAACTTGCTCTTACAAAGTTAAACTTAACCACAGCTCTCTGGGTGACTTTAGAAGTGAGTGTGTTACACTGGTAATTTTGCTGCCTAAAAGTGTTCACTTGTGCGTGTCATGCCAGTGAAGAGATGATGAATTGGCCTACACAGACAGAGGTAGGGTGTATGTGTGTATATATAATAGACCCACCAAGTGTAGGCTCTGGCTCTAGATAGTAAATGGCAAATGCTTGCCAAGGAATGGTAAGTGGGTATTGAGCGAGTATGTGAGAGAGAAATAGAGAGAGAAGGAGTGTGTGTGTGTGTGTGTGTGTGTGTGTGTGTGTGTATATGCTCCAGAGTGTAGAAGGTTTCATGTCTGCCTGCTCAGATGTAGACAGCGTGTGTTTGCGGAGGTCACAGTTATGTGAACAAGTATATTTGAAAAAGTGTCTCGGTGTGTGTTGCAGAGGTTGGTGTTAAAAATGTTTATTAAAATAATTGTTTTAATTATATTGTGTGGTCTAATCCCACAGAGCCCAATAACACAAATTGCTGAAAAACGTTAACATTGTCTATTGTGTGTCGGAACACAGTGCAGTGCAGCCTGCTGAGCATTTGCTGCCTAATATGTCCCACCTGTTGGCAAGTGACACTGCAACATGATAATCAATGTTATTCACTTCACCTGTTAATGTTATGGCTGATCAGTTGTAGCTACCCTTACATACAAACATACGGGGCAGCTGGTAGCCTAGCGGTTAGGGCATTCCATCTGTGGTCAGGAAATCACGGGTTCAATTCCTAAGACCGCTAGGCACCTCTGAGGTACCCTGAGCCCTTAAAGCCCTTTATTTTTATTACTGTTAATTCAATTAAAAGAGGCTGTTGAGCCCAGACACTGTCCAGTGTCTGCTTTAACCGGTGGGTCACTACAATACGACTCCTGAAGCCCCTGAATAAGATGCGCCACCCGATGAACAGTAAATTATTTCTGTAATTTAGGGAGCGCATATTTAGGGATTACACTATAAAAATAGGCATTTTAGGCTCTTTTTGTTTACCACACCACAACAATGTCTTGGAACATAACCCTGTAAAATGTGGGGGGTGACTTTATTACTTCATACGAACAGAAACACAAACAAAATTAGGCACTGCTGATGTCAGATTTTTACAGAAGATATTTTTATTAATATATGTATGCTACAAATGTTACAAATGCTACCAATATTTCTTTGCTCCTTCCTAATTCTGCCAAATGCAACTTAACATGAAAAACATGAAACATGCTACTGATATTGCACCAAGATACATGTTTATTAACTATTGATTAATGGTTACTTTATAGTAGTTTTTTACAATTTATCATTTTACTTGGGTCAATGACCCCAAGTTTTTACTGAAGAATTAGAAACCTTCAGTTATATTTCTGGTAGCACGAGTGTGTAATTATGATCACTAAATATGCAACATTCTGTATAAAGTGAAATGTAATCTAATTTCCACTTTTGAATGTAGATACTGTTAATGTTTGTGATGGATTGTGACTGAATCAGGGACTTCCAGCTCACTCACTATTCAAACACAAACACTGTACATACAACCTGAGACACGACAGAGCGGACAGCATCATCACACACAGAACAAGATTCTTCAACAGCTTTTTCCCTGCCACAGTCAGACTGATGGCAAAACAAAAACACTGAACACTTAAAAATAACACCACAATACCTAACCTCACTACACAATACCCCACACACCTCACTTGCACTGTTGTCTGTTTAAGGTGCAATATGCTAAACTGAAGCAGTTAGAATTGTGATACTTCAGGTGCAATACTTAAAATGTGCAATTGTTAAAATGTGAAATATTCAAAATGTGCAATAATACTATAATGTGAAATATTCAAATGTGTAATATTAAAAGGTGCAAGTACTTGTATTTAAAAAACAAATCCTTTGTAGATAACCCTCTTGTATAGTGATACTTCTATCTTTATATATCTTTATATATTATATACTGCTAGTAGATTGCTCTATTCTCTGTTTATTTTTCCTCTATTTTCTAGATATCAAAAATGTAACCTGACTCTGAGAGCTTTGCAGAAGAATTCCAATGTGCATGGACTGCTGGTCTCATGCTCAAATAGCAAATTAAAATCTTGAATCTTGAATCTTGAAACTAAGCCCCCCAAAACGATAATAATCTAATCAATAAGAATATAGGCTGTGTTGTCTGTTATTGAATTAGATGTCAGGAATTAGAGCCGTCAAATTTACCATAATTATCTTGAATGGTTAATACATTAAAACACATCAAATGCATTGTGTTGTGGATCTGGTTAACGTCCTCAGATCTCAAGCCTGAAAAACAGGCAAAGCAACCAAACTGACTTGTTCTGTCATTTGCTTTTTTTTTTGCCCTTTGACACACCTAGTCACTTATAACTGGTGGTTGCCCTATCCTGACCTTTTCTCCTTGACATCTGACCTTATGTTCACTTCAATCTTTGGAAGGTGTTTATCAGAAAAGAAGCATGCACTTGCTCTACAATTTCTCCACTGGGGCTGTGATCTCTGACCTTGAGGCTGTGTTGCCTAGATACACTTTTAGCGGCAGGGTTGTAAATTGTGATAAATGGGGATAACATGGGCTGTAGCGATAGAGAAGGAAGTCAATATCATTCATGCCAGAACTCTCAGGGGGCAGCTGTTTAATTAATAAGGATTCAAAGGCATAGTACACCTCTGTCTGTACACGCCATTCAATAAGTGTAATGCAGCCAGCCCTTTGGGGTAACGTGTGCGTGGGTATGTGTTTGTGTGTGTGTGGATTAAGTGTGTCACTGGGTTTGTGAATAAGCGAGGGTTTGTTTGCTGTGACGTTCTTAGTCTTTCTGCAGCGGTTGCATGTTTACAACTGAGCACCATAAAACATGGGCTGTGTTTTCTGCTATTGAATTATCTTAAATGATTAATGAACTGAAAACTCTCAGGGCATTTATTGCACTGTGTTGTGAACCCTGCTAACGAATGTAGCATTGGCTTGTCAGAAAACAGTATGAAGATCAAGGCAAAAAACATCCAAGATGTTTAGTACAAAACTGTCATTAATAAGTCGGAGGTAGGACTGTTTGGATGTAGCATGAGATTAAGTTTAACTCCCTGCCAAATTACGTTGCTATTTTTAGTTACGCTTAAACATAACACTGGGGACATGGACCTCGTACATAACTTGAGCACTGCACATATTAGCTCGGGCGGACCACTATTATCGACAGAACCATTACTCATACTTTATCCTTGTCTTTTGCATTTCCTCAAACACCTCTTTTATCATTAACACAAAACATTTCCAGCAGACTGTGTCTTATTTTCCAGAAAGGTCCCAGAAAGGTCTCTTACCTTTAGGGAAAAACGTTCTATTTTTTTTAACACTGGTCAGTTCATCCAATCACAACAAATCTTGTGATTAACTATGTAGTTTTATAATCGTTAAAATACGACTGACTGGGAGCAAAGTGGCCTTGGACAACAAATCATGATTAATCGTGGCAAATCAACACCATCTAGAATCTATATCCCAGAGCTGGCTAAACAAATGGCTCTAAAATGCACCCACAAAGTACTACCGCATCAGTTCTTAGCCCCGTTTAGCCCATTCATCAACACAAGAGGTGTGTTAGTTAAAAGAGGAAAAAAACAGGAACCAATTCAACTCAATTTTTTCCATCTTTGGGAGGCCTGGGGACCTGAATCAGGTTGTTATAATGGGAGAGACAACAAACTGCATACACACTTAATTGCAGCTGTCTTATATGCAGCAACACTACTGTGTGTGATCTTCTCTGTGCAGCATACACACACACACACACACACACACTGACACTAACATGCCACTACCATCTCAGTGTCATTGCTGTGCTGAGAGTGATCCAACACCCAAATAATACTTGCTCCTGAAGGGCCTTGAGCATTGATTAAGTGGACTGAATGAAGAAATGATGCAGAGAAGCAGATGGACTACAGTCAGTAATTGTAAACTGCCTCCCCTGAGTATAGATACAAGGTGGGTGGATCTAATAAAGTTACCGGTACTAGTTGGTTTATGTAATGCTGTGAATGATCTCAAAGACTTATGAGGTAGACTTGCATTATGATGATGCATCACACACACACACGCACACATTCACTTTCATAGAATATTTGAAAGAGAACACATTTCCTCAAGGCACACTCCATGGGACCTGATATGTCCTTGTTAAGGATATTTTTCTGTGTGAGGCCAAAAAGATTGCTGTGATCCACTGCAGGTCCAACATCCTCTCTGTAGACCTGTCTGCAGCAACAAAATGGGGTCAAGTGCCTCTACTTGACATCACCCCATTAGTGCAAAATGCATGATAAATGATCTGCTCTTGTAAATTTGCCACTATTTCAAGGCAGGTTCATGTTTATGGTTGGTGAGGACATAGGTTATCATTTATCTGCGTGCTCCCAGCCCTGCGCACACTGACCGAGAGGCAGCAGTAAAGAGAGAGAAAAAAATCGCACTTTCAATAGTGCCAAATATCTTCCGTCATTTTAGAACATTCTGTTGTGTTGCTGCTAACCATTAGCCAAACAAAGCACAAAAATTAGCTTAGATTTAAGAAGACAAGTAACTTGGCCTTGCGGGGGCAAAAGAAGGAAACTGTTCTGTTAATTAATGACTCAGAGTGGGGTTTTGAGGGTACATCTCTCAGAAATGCTCAACCTCCAGAAAGCAGAGCAAATAAATAGAAACAAACGAGCAAAACTATGCCGCATCTTGATCAAACAACACGATGGAAGTAGTGCCTCTTGGGAATGGTTAAGTTCTTTTGATGAATGTATGTTTGTTGCAAGCAGGATGCAGTTTCCTTGCATGCACAGAAACTGCGCACTCGGGCGGAAGAAAACTGACGGAGAGATGGAGACACGTGGAACGATGATGGCAGTCACCTTTCTGCCTGAGCTGCTCAGCTGCCAGGTACCAGCTGTTAGCGTTTTGTAAAGAATTACAGACAGGCTAATTAAATCAATCCACTCATTCTGGTTAAATGTAGGATGATTTGGGCACATTGCATGTTAGTATACGTAGAGCTGCTGTGCAAATTTAGCTACGCAGTCCAGAAGTGAGAGGAGCACAAAGAACTGAACACAATATAGATTAAAGAAAGGAATCCTTTGTATTTATTCTTTTCATTACAATTGATCACAATCACTCAACATATACATAAAAGTTGTGCATAATTCCTCAGCAAAACCTACCAAATAAGGAAACACTTGATTACATAACTTTGTATAATCTCATTGATTGGAAACCACATTTTAATGCACAGGCTATTGGTGTAAAGCATATTAAATGTAATGCTGGACTGGATCAATAGATTTCCCATTGAATAAAAACCAGTGAGTGCTCAGTGAGGGCTCATTTCAACAGCGCAATTCATGCGCACTGCAGGTGTCTCATTTAATATCAATATCACCCTTTGTACTCAAATTGGTCACTTTTAACATAGTACGATAGAAGCACTCAAAAGGCTATCTCCATAAAGCAACCTTTTAATCATCAGTGCAACCTACACAAACAGACACTCGAGAATATGGATGGATTTGGGGGACTTTTTCTCTACAAACAGAAGCCTTGTCATTCTTGTCAATAAAGCCTTGTGCCCACTCTATCCTTCTAGCGATTTTGTCTCGTGACTGTTCATTTGCTAGACTTTGAAGCAATGTTAATTAAGATGAACTTCAGAGAAACTCTTTCCGTGCAAATCTGTCAAGGTCTTTTAATATAACATCACAAAAAACTGTTCTCTCCCAGCTTCCACTAATTATCAACTCAGAAAAAGTGTTTGTTTTTAATCACTGCATGTCATTTTAATGAGAAATCTCGTCATTGGTGTTTCTGATGTTTCTGAAACTGGCTGTTATGCACCAGTGCTGTTTAAACAGTACTTCAGATTATAAAAACGTGTTAAGCCGCATATGTGTGTGTATATGTGTGTATATGCATATATTTATACTAGGGTTGTAAAACGATTAATTAAAATTAACTAGTTAATTGCAAATCTGTAAAAAATGTATCTATTAATTCTATGTCAACCCGATTTATTATATATAATAAACACACTAAGTCATCAATTTTACAAAGAAGGCTTTGTTTATTTGTTTTTTCCCAACTCTGTCACACTTTTAAAAGCTGTGAGATAAAAATAAAACTTACTTTTGAATAGAAAATGCATAACATCTTCAAACCTGAGAGAATCTCTGTCTTAAGACAAAAATGTAGCTTTAAATAACTTGAATTAAAGGACAAAGCCTAACTAAAGTCCCGCCTCTCGCTCCAAACTCCTGCAACTGTCGGAGACCCCCTCCCTCCGCTGTCTCTGCCACACCGGGATGCTTCGCCTTGAGGTTATATGATGGTGATGTAGTGCTTCGGTGGAGATTGAATTCACTTTTGAAAAGCACACATATTACCCTTGTCTGGTCCAAACCCCCCTCTGGTAGTAACTTAAAGCGAAATTGTTCATTTAACAGCGTGTGTTTATCTTCCATTCTGGCTTGACTGAGACATAGCGCAATACTGCCCCCACTGATTGTCTGGTACTGCAATGCAGAGGAACGCTTAGTTTTCAAATTAATCGCGTGATCAATTTATTTTTAAAGCATTATAGAAAATAAATTAACGCAAAGTGTTAACGCGATATTTTTAACAGCCCTAATTTATACACTTACACACATTAGATCACTGGCAACAAAAATGTCATCTTCCAAATGCACACCGTACTATTGGTATGTCATGGGGAATACTGTGCAATTCAGATTTGATTTTAATGAGACACGAATGCCTCTTAAAAAGACATGTAAGTAAATGCTCCTGTTCCTACAGTCAGCTTTTACTATAATAGCTACCCACACTCCCCCAACACCTGCAGCAGTGATCGTGCAAAGATTCAAACAAGCAATAAAGGCTGATAAGAGACTGCGCTGGCATGGAGTCAAGCTTTAATACCACTGCTTTATTGTGACAGCAACACTCGACGATTTAATGCCTTCTACAGAGCTGTGTATGTGTTTCTGCCAGTAGCGGGAGAAGACTGGCCCTGTTTGGTTATTTGTGAGCAATATGACGACAGCAGTGTTCTAATAATTCTTAGTAGCTCAGCCCTTTCAGCAGCTCCGGCAGAAACACAGAAGGATTTTAGAGTAGCATTCACTTGAGTTAGTCTTATACCTCCTGAAATCTTTGGTGGTGTTTACTAAAAGCTTTCCATAAGTGTAGTAAGTGCGAACTCCATTGAATAACATCCTGGTACTAAATTATGGTCATCATAAATAATGCATAAAGCTGTAACCGCTGTTTTCTTGGAGCAGTTTCAGTCCATACCCTTTGAGATCAGCATGCTGGAATGATGGCGAGAAAGAGCTGAGAAAGAGCTGAGAGGAAGCGATTAAAGCTGGGATGAGCTTCAAGGACGTGGCTAGAGTCCAGCGAGCTCTCCTTAATAAGTCATTTGACACATTTCTCCACTGTCTGGACCCTATTACCAGGGTACTGCAAATGCTTAGCTGTGTATATTGGGAAACAAAAAAAATAATATTCAAGAAAAAAAAAAGAAAATAACAATGTGCTTCTAAAGTATGAAGCAGACTAATGAATAATGACTGTTATTGTCTTAAATTATGTCACATTAGAAAATTAGAAAAAATAAAACATGTTTGAAGGACATTGGTGGAGCTAAACCTCCACCAATTAAATTTACAAAAATGCATGAGCTTGGACTGACTAAATATGCTGAAATAAATAGATTTCTGTTGAATTGTGACTAAACATCAAGACATTTACAGTGAAAATGCCATGGATTGTTCTGTTCTATTTTTGCAGTATCATCCACGTAAATTCGATGTTTTTGTATCACCAACATTTTAGAAATTTCTAAATTTTAGAAGTTAGGAATTTTAACAATTTTTAAGAATTAAAGAAGAATGTTAGAAAAAAACCTGATTTAAATAAAATCACTTATAAATAAGCATCTTAGTGCTAATGTTTGGTGGCTGTTGTTAACACTCACTTTAACTGGGTTACATTGGATTATATTCTGATGTTCAGACATTTCCAGAGGAATCAGTAAAATGTGTGCTACTCCCTGTCACTACTAAAAGCTCTGGACATTGCCATAAAATGTTCTAAATAAATTATCATTATGCTAGTGGTTAATCGATGAATGTAAGGCTATTTATAGTGTGAATTATGAGGTTTCTGCATTAAACATTGTTATGCAGTGGCAAACAAAACTGGTAGATCCTCATGACTTGGACATTATAATAAAGAATTTCATGAGATGACTAGGATGGCCTTTGCTTTATTTTACATTATGTCCATGCTGTCCTTTAGATTAACAGGTGTTCCTTCTCTTTTGCCTGAACTTGGCACTCTGTAGGCACAAATATATACAACATAGACTTATGCATGCCAAACCACACTCTCCTGCTGTTCTAGAGATGGAGAATCAGGAGAGAAAAATCCTTACTGTGACTGCCACTGTTTTCATCTCTGCATGTGGAAATCGTTTCTCCAGGTTTTAGAATGATTTATGAATATTAAAATAATAGCTGAAACATCACGCCGCACTGTACATTGGCGCCACCCTTATGTCCACTGGATTTATGAATGATGTCCTGGATTACTGTTGTATTTACTGCTGGAGGGAATCTTTAAAATTTGAATAGCACAGAACTAAAATGTTTTCTATTACAATCAGACATGATCCTGGAGGCAATTGTTTATGTAACAACTGCACAGACAAACAGAGACACAGAAACAAGAATAATATACAATAAATCCATAATTAGATACAATAAATAAATAAATAAATCCAATCAAAACATTGCAGGAAAATACTCTACACTATACGCACAAATACTGATTATGGTATAATGAAAGTTTGATCCTGCCTCAAGTGAATACCTTCATGAGAAAGAATTTTCACAGATGAATGCGAGCAATTGATTCTATTCTGTAAAATATGTGACTCCCTGTGGCGTTTTTAAGTGCTGTTAAGTGCACGTAGGCACTGCTGTGATATTGCTGACCTTTAGGGCTGAAAAGCCAAATGATGATGGCCTACACCATCTTTATCTAAGAGACTACTGTGCCTGAGATGTATTCTTGCATGTTACAACAAAGTGTCACACTTGCTGTCTGTCTGTTTTGCTGGGAGAATTTGCAAGGTACTGTTTTCACTTGTTCCCTTGTTACACCTCAGCAACTTGATGGCTCCTCACTCCTCACTACTGACGCATAGCATGTTGCGATAAAGCTTCTTTCCTGGGCGCTGGGGGACGGGTGGTGTGCACCAGAGAGGATAATGAGATATTTATACCTCTCAGCACTGTTGCAGCACAGAAAGCAAATACTTTGCCTCCTATCATGAGGGACCTGAGACTGGAAATAAATACAATAGGCCAGATGCAAGCAGGCAAACAGACATGCAGGGGTGGGCCTAAATGTGTAAACAGGTATAATTTATGTATCCTTTACCAAACCACTAGATTCAAAATGATATGATTTTCAGCTTTGCTAGCATTGTTGGCTGTGTGAAATTTTATGCAAGAAAAACCTGGGTTATCACAAACCCATTTTTGAACAGCAATGAAAATACACCACCCCAAATGTTTATCAAGCTGGCTCAGGAATCGAAAAGAAAGCTGCATACTGCACAATTTAAAAATAGAATTTGGCTTTGAAAAGACTGACTTAGAGTAAAAGAACATGCATAGCAAAATTAGCCATGATGTTGGTAACAACAGTGACCTGTTTAATTGCTTCAAAACAAACCTGCTTGAATACCAAAACAGTTTGCGATTACGGTCATTAGAGGCAAGGTCATCAAGCAGCAGGGTCTGTAAAACACAACAGGGTCAGACATATGCCCAGACTTCACTGGAATTATCATTTTGCAAGGCTCTATATGACCATAAAAGCAAACTCTGAATCGAAGTGACAAATGAATTATTACTAAATGTATGCATCTAATGATGCTGCTTATACTCTAGGAGTAGTCTATCATACTTGGGTTTGTTTTTAAATTATTGTTGTCTTCTTCATACTCATTTCATTATAAAGAATCTCATTCTTTTTAGTGTTTAATCAGTTTTCAATACAAAATCTAGGAATAATGCATCTATAATCAGTCAAATATTGTTTAATAAATAAGCTTTAAATAATATTTTTCATACCCAGGGTGGATTTAGAAGATAATGCTGGAAAACTAAGGATTGTGTTTGGTTTGGTAGGTTTTGCTATTTGAAACATTAAGAAGTATTTTATGTACAGTAACCCTCCATTCATACGGGGATCAGCCGTCACAATTTTAGTCTCACACAGATTTTTTTTTGTTATCTGAGAACCAAGCTTATAATTTTTCACTGAACCCCTTGCACATGCACGGAAGAGGCAGATACACTCCGCATTTTTTTGCTTTTGTGACGTCCAGGCCTTTTCTGCCACGCCCCCTCATCCTCGTGCTGGGTTGCTTAGTACCACGCCCTAACATAAACCCTGCATGAGGACTAGGAGATGTTTTGGGAGCATGTTTCGGGGCATATCTAACATGAGAGAAAGAATACGAAGACACACTTTTCTTCCAGCTAATATTCTTTTATTCTCAGCTTGTGCAGCTTTCAACGATTTTGCAACACAGAAAGTACTGCATCCCCAACCGGCATGACCCAGTACTGCTCCCAATATCAATAAATAACATTTGTCTTGCAGCTAAGCAGCTAATGCTCTGGAGGAGGGTGACTGGCAAGAAGGGCTGAAATACACACAACACACAGTTTACAGAAAAACAGCTTCTGTGACTACATTCCATAACTACTCACCCCTCTAACACTCACAAAAACAGATAAAAGGTACGTACTGAACTGTGACATCTGTGTACCATTACACCCCTATTATTTGAGGTGAAATAAGCCACATTTAACCAACAAAGTAGGCTTACTCTTTCAGCACTCAACCAGAGGTACTGAGGATACCCAGAGACTCACTGCACCTTATAAATGTGCACTATATCAGGGAGACACACTTAACTGTGTCCTGGCTTTTCCAGAAAGCAGATAAAGATCACCTTTAGTGACTGGCTACCCCCACTCAGGGAGGAGCTTGCTGGTCATCAGATATGGAATTCAAACAAACTGACCATCCCAAGATGTCAAACTGAGAGATACAGATCACCAACCCTTCCAGATGTTCGGCCTCCTTAAATATAGCACATTTTAAATTTGAGTTATGAGACATTACATTATAGTAACGACAACCTTTAGCCTTTTTCATCTTTAGCCCATTTAATTCAAACTAATTCTGTGTAATGAATATGTAAAAGGTCAATAAACAGTTATTGATAAAATACTTTGATACTGTGATATACATCAAAATGGTTATTAATTTGAAATGTACCAAGATACACAAAATAAGAAAAAACAATACCTACTTTATTCTTGCTAGGAAGGCATCAATACCTCAACTTCTTGATGTCTGTAATATTAAGGTTTGACTAATGTGCTCTACCACATGATCACATCCTTGAATTGATCTTCCTGAGCTGTTTTAAAAATCTATTTTTACAAGCTTTGTAGGTTGCAAGCTTTTAATTGCCTACACCACAAATGTAACACTAATGAGTAGAAGGGATTTATGTAACTAGCAATAGGACTCCCTCAAAAAAGTGGCTTTTTAACACCTTAAATCATAACATCATGTACCGAGTAATCAGTAAAGGCATAAGGCCATTAACCATTGTTTCACATAATGGCAATGCTAAAAACATCCACAGAGTTCACACAGAGCCTAAAACTCTAAACACTACTAACACAAAACCAAGATCACCCTGTAGCTCACTTAGCCAAGTAAATAAAAAAGATTCACTTTTAAAGGACGTGTTAGTCCTGGAGTGGTCAGGTTAGTAAAAGGTTGATTTATTGCAGCTAGGTGCTCTGAATCTGTGAGGCTACTTAGCATGTCTACCAACAGCATGATCCACCCAGCGTCTGTGTTTCTCTCAGAAAAAAAAAACCTGTCACTTATGGAAAGATTAAAAGCGTTTTGCTCTGTGACCCCATTAACACCAGCTTGTTACATGTGACAAGTTTTTGGATTGTAACCTGGTAAGATCTTAACCGCATTTACACACACAAATGTGTCTCTAGTCGGTCAGACTGAAATCCAATTACTATGTCCCGAATAATATGCAAATGAGTCTCTATGCAACAACCAATGCTGCTTCTGGATTTTCTGTTCTGTTTTTAACAAAAATTGCTGTTTTGCTCAGCACTCCTCATTTTCTTACTCCGACAGGCAATGTTTATAACAATTAGCCTCTTGTACTGGTCATGGCCATCATGAACCTTGCATTTACATATTGTAGTGTAGCGAGACGTTGAAAAAAAAACAGACAGTGAAATAAAAGCTGGAGAAGCTCAAGGCATGCGGTGAACTAGGGGGCAGCAATGTTTTGTGGCGTGCAGCCCATGGGAGGTGAGGTAATTGGTAGTTAAATTCAAATTTGGAGAGAAGGGTGCATTTACACTGGAATAACATCTGGTTAAATGCCTCTTCTGAAGTGAGCAAACAAATTTATACTTTAGCTGATACTCAACTAAAATGGACAGGAGTGAATAGGTTCTGTTGAACGCAATTTCCGTTTTGTTTGCTTAAGTTTTCTAATTATTTTATTCCACCTGTTTTTTCTTGGCGCCACTTCTCTTTGGAACCCTATTGAATTTTGGCAAATTTCTAAGGTTGTGTACAAGTATTCAGACTTTGGATCAGTTGATCAGGGGCCAAGTACTGATCTTTCAAAACAACAATTTTTGTGTTTGAGTTGCCTGGGTACTATTTAGGTAAAGAGTGGATGGTGAAGTCGCCTTTAAAATATGTTTCGAAGACAGAGTATGTGACTTCACAGCTAAGATGCCTGAAAAAGGACAAAATGCAAAGAAACACAAACATGGACCAAACCACACAGCAGACTCATAAGCAAACATCCCGACACTAAAGCTAAGACATGGGACACTGTTTGTTGTGGTTTAATCACAAATAAGCCTGGGAATGTGGCTACGTGTTCAGCCGTCCTTAACCATTAATGGCTTGGCAAGAGAGTGAATTCATGCTCCTCTGTGGTTTAGTGGTAAAACACTGACAATTGAAGGATGAGAATCAGAAGAGCAGAGGTTTTTATGTCATTTTTTTTAACATTAATTATTTTTGTTTGGTGCATCCAAACATGCAATCATGCTTTGCATTTTCTCACAGAAATGAATCTACGCTATCTAAACAAGCTAACAGTAATAACAGGATGCTGTAATTAATAACCTGTAATCTAGCTATATGGTGGTACCCTCTATCAGTCCTGTTGGCATCCCCTAGCATAGAGGTGCAGAAGTCAATAGGGAGTGTGTGAAGCCCTCTGCACCTGACTGGTTTCTGATGAGTTAATTAGATCAGTGTGCTCACTGAGCTGCACTGGATTGACTTTAATCATGCAGGAGTTGTCAGTGGTTAAACTGAGCTGAGTGGAGCTGGGTGCGCACCGCTGGGACAGGTTTGTGCCTTCAGGACAGCATGGAGGTGACACACAGTCGCACACACACGATAAACCCTCCTAAGTGGCCAGGGGTGGATCTGAACCGAGGTCATAAACTGTTTGGGGATGTTTTCTTTTTTTGAGCTTGCAAACTGCATCAAAAGAACTATGATTGACATCTGACCTCTGCAGGAATTTTAGGAGATTCCAGTGCATAATATGCCTGCATGGTATATTTTGACAAAACAGGAACTGACACACAGATCTTGTTTGAGTGAAGGGACAGATGTGACCATTGTGTTTTGTACTGTTTTGTTTATTTATTTTTCGCATGAAAGCATGAACATTTCCAGGAAGATTCATTTCTTCCATCTCCATAATCTCTGAAATAACCTCCTGTCAGTCATTTCATCCCACAAAAGTGCTCTCCCATTCTTGCCATTTGCTGAAAGTTAGTCACACTTGGAGCAAGAGAGATTATTTGTAAGAGCTGTGTCAATTGATTAAAAAGCTCCTTCCTCTGCCTGACCTTCTGCCTTGAAAACACCTCTGACAAACAGCTTGAATAGTATGACAGTGTCCTTAAAGCCTTTTTAAAGACGTTTTCAAAAAGCGCATGCTATTCAGTGGCTGAGATGTAAGCAAATTCATTCCGAGTGGTTCGATGTGAATTTGTGCTTTGTAGAGGAATTTCTCTCTTGTAGAGGAGCTCCTTCTCTCTCATGAATGGATTTTAAAAAAAGGAAAGTTATAGGGCAAAAACATCTCAAAGCTATTGGAAAATAATGTCCCAGAGATCAAGAAGTATATTCATAAATATTTAATGGAACTATTTTCAAAGACACGTTTCCTTCACATGTCAACACCACTGTGGACAATTCCGACTCGCCAAATTTCTTGAGAACGAGACACATCAGACTCCTGCGAATGACTTATAATCTCAGCCGTTTAATTATGCAGAAGTTTAGAGACACTGGTAGAATTCTCTTTTCACTTCACTCCCGACAACCAGGAGAGGTTTAAAATAAATGTTTTCTCATGTTAGGTGGGAAATAAGCATTACAGGATATCAGGAAAAAATATTTCTGCTGCTGTTTGAGAGATCCTCCATGTTAAATACATTATGCAGGATAAATACGGATTCATGATTGGGATTGCGTGAAATAATGAATCCCATGTAACGAGTAAAATTCTGTTTCACACACAGGTTAATTCAGCGAACATGTGTTTTGACTAATTCAGTAAAGCTCAGCGTGTATGTATGGATGTGAAGTTTCAGGCCTCATTACTCAGCCGTGGTGCTGGTTTCGGCTCTGAGCTGTAACCAAGAAACTTTCTGCTGTCTTTGAAAGCCAGGCTGCAACAGCTCCTTCCATTCTGCCGTTCCAGTGACTGATGACAGTCATCTCTGTTCTGTGAAATCTGGTTTGTGGAGAAGTGCCAAAGGAGCTATAATGAGCTCAGGGCACAGATGAAGACTGGTAGGTTGATTGAGTCCAATTTGTGCCTGTTTGCATCGCCTGAGAATTCAATCGCACACCCACGCGGTGCTGAGTCACATTGGCAATCCCCCCCACAGTCTCACTATGATTGTTAAATAATTACCACGGACACTTTGCCTGCAAATCCCAGAGCCAAAGGAGGTTTTTATAGGATGCCTTAAAAAGATCATTCTATTAGTGGGTTAATGGATGTTAAATATAAGGCAGGATTTGGTCAGGGTTTTAAGGATCTGTTTCATATACTGAATTTTAAAGAACATAAACATATAAAAATGGGCCATGGGTCATCCTACATTCCAGAACTAGGGAAAGTGTGTTAATGTGTTGATGGGATCTCAGCTCATCATCATCAAGTTTACTTCCACAGCTCCCGAACTCCTGTTTTTGCAGATTCTCCTGAGTTAGATAAACGTGCACTTCTGCAAAGTTCCGTTCAAACTTTGCCAGGCTGTTCACAATAAGCCTAACTGCGGAGACGGAGGGAAATGCTGCACGGAAGACTTACCTGAGGGTGCAGGACGCGGTGCATGGTGCAGAGAGCTCCTCGGCCAGGCGGCGCGGATGCTCCTCTCAGGTTCTTCAGAGGTTCTGCTGGCTACTGGGGTCTACTCCCACATTTCTGTCCTCTGTCTGCGCGGGGGATGCGAGCGCGAGGTCAAGAAGAGTAGTTTAATCCAGAGCAGTTGGAAAAGCCTTGGAGCTCAGGCGTCGGACAGCTGAAGGCTACATCTTCATGTCCCGCGCGGGCTGCTCTTGCGCTGTGGGGCAGTGAGGGTCTGTATCCCTGCTCTCGAGACTTCCCGGGTTAAATCCGTGGCGGGTGAAGGTCTGGCTCAGAGTCTTCTCTCACGTCTCGATGGCGTCGGATCCTGGGAGACGCTCGTGCACTGGATTTACGTCAAGCCTGCGCGCGCGTCCCCACTTCTCGACGATGGAACCCGAGCAGCTCGTGCGCCCTGTGGTGGGAGCTGAACTTTTCAGCTCTCTCTCTCTCTCTCTCTCTCTCTCTCTCTCTCTCTCTCTCTCTCTCTCTCTCTCTCTCTCTCTCTCTCTCTCTCTTTCTCACTCTGCTTCCAGCTTATTGGTGCTAGCGCGCTCCCTTCAATACGCGCGCTACACGCGCTGCACGCCTTTCATGAATATACGGCTGGGACCAAGTGACGCACCCGCGCGAACCGGATACGACAGAAAAACACGAATGAGAGAAATAAATAAACAAATAAATAAATAATGGAGCACCTTAACGTGGCGCTGGAACGCGAGGGAAGTGTGAGCAGAGGTGCGAGAGCTGGTTTGGGCACCCTGGACCGACCGGTTAAGCATGCAGCATGAGGAAGCACCGCGGTACTGCTGCACCTTGCAGCACGCGGGGCTTTCTGATCACTGACCAGTCCTGCAGTGCGACCATGCAGCGCGTACGTGCGCTCCACTCTCGCGCTGGGTGTTTTTCCAAAGATCTGGCGCCATCTGACCAACAAGCACGCGCGCCTGAAACATTCATTTTTTTAGGTCTAATTCATTGCACATTACCCATTATATCTACATAGCTACATATTTCTTGATCTTATGATATTTTTAAATGAAATAAAAATATGGCCTTTATGATTTGTCCCATACACTATCCCACAGTTTAAAGGTACAAAAAGCCTTAAAGTAGAAAAAAACATCTAAACTGTGTTTTACACAGTCTTTAAGTGATGTCGTTGCCAAAACACATCTTTACTCTTAAAGGGAATTCCTCTATAACTGTATAGTTAAACATTAATAATACATGCACTTGTCGACCAGAGGAGAAATATTTTCTATGTTTATTTGATATGTGTTGGTTCATCTTTGGGATATATTATTGTAAAGCTGCTTTGAGACAATCCCAGACGTAAAAAGTGCTGTACAAATTTGACCTGAATGGAGTTGAACTGATCGTCACCTTGCCTGCAGAAAGCAAGCCTCATTCAGAACTGCGGTTTCTCATTAAAGGCTGTAACAAGCTTTAGGACTACAGCAAGTGTTATACTTGCAAAGTACAGAGACATACACATATTTCTATTCATTTATTGATTTGAGTGAGGGTCTATTCTAATTAGGGTATGGGAGTTTTTACACCCATCTAACATTTGGAAATGAGAAACATTTTACATTTACATCTCTTGTTCCACATGGTCCTGCTTTCAGTTTTGCATAAGGAACCTACAGTGAGCAGCAAACCTGAATAATATCATCCGAGTTAAGTTGTGATGAAGGTCTGATGAACAGGTCTGATGCATTGTATATTACACATTTTAGCCTCATAGCTAACGTTGAATTTTGGTGGATAATAATGAATATTACAATTTACAAATTAGTTTAAGTATTTTTTCAAAGTATTTGTTGAGGTTTTTGCTTTTGAATATGTAACATCGTGGTTATGGATTTAACCTCATAAAGGGGGGTTCCAGTAATTAAATCAGTGGAGAGGAAATGTATCAACAAAGCAATTCAGAGTAATTCGATGTGTCATACTTCAGAATTGTTCACAGTAATGTTGATAAGAACCAGACATCCAAAATATTTAATCTACAGTAACTGTTCTACAGTAATGTTCTGTGTTCAAGCCCATAAGATTAACTTTAAAATGTGTTTTACAGTTTTGTTACAGCATTCTGAGGTAATTTCTGGAAAAAATAACACACGAGCATTATTCTATGTCAAGCACCTCATTGCAACTGCATAGACTACAGTGCATGAATGTAGCTGCACATCAAGGATTCATTCAGGGGCCCAGATGTTTTTCCATATCTCACATGGTCACATGAAGAGGAGGAAGGATCACTCTTCAGCACCTCCTCATTAACCCTGAATGGGTTAAAAGGTTTTGTTGTGAGTTTATTAGAGGTCAGTATAGACTGAAAAGCCAGCTGCTCCTAGGTTAGGGTGACAACATCCTAAATTCTAATGATGTATGTCCCGTCATGCCTGGACATCCAGATTTAAACTCGTTCCTGGATGTGTCCAGGAAGTGCTGAATGAGAAGGGTGTTGAAAAGTGCCATTGGCCATCTTCAATCACTCATCATGTCCCTCTACTGTTGCTGAGTCTACCATCTTCTAACTTAAATTCAGGGACCTTCTGTCTTTCAGGTCAAGGACAAAGAGTGGTAACAAAAGATTGTCACACAGGATGGGCTTTATACATTGTTCTAATGTTAATATTCAGCCATAAATCAAATGTACACCATTTAAATGTAGCTCTGAAGATGAATTTGATATCTGACATTTGCTTCATGAGTACTGGACCTACATAGCTAAAGATACAGGTAATGGGACCTCATGTGAACTTCATTAGCCTTGGACAAACCACAAGTCTAAATAACCACACTTGCTGTTAAACTGGTTCACCAGTGATCTCAAATAGATATGCTTATGTGGTTTTGGTCCATTTCTGTCAAAAGCTGTACACCCTGCACATACACACTAAACTGTTTCATCATAAACAAACAAACAAAATAAAAAAGAATGGCCACTATATAGACCTTTTATTTATTATATGTTGCACATTCTTTGGCCTGTAGCTACCACTGATGTTATTTTTACACAGTTATTTATCATCAACCTACATCTTTGCAAACTTTAGAAATTAATGTATTGTAATTTTTTATTATTTTATTTTTATATATAAGACAGTGTTTCCTAAGCCTGGTTCTGAAGATCGCCTACTCTGCACTTGTGCTTCCAGATCACCTGGTCCAACTAATCAACTGATTAATAGGCCTTTGCTGGGTTGAAGTTGGTGTCTAAGAGCAGGGAAAACACTAAACTGTTGAGGGTTGGGCGTCTGAGACCACTGATTTAGACAACCGATGAGATTTCTAAATCTATTGATTTGTGTGTGTTTGTGTAATTACGAAAGTCCTCTAATCTATTTCTGTGGCATTTTGAACAGAAACTGTTCACAATATAATAAAACATGGTAGAAAATATAATTCATGTTCTAAACATTTCTTTTACATTTTCTAGGCAGTTTTGGTTGCAATTTAACATGACAATTAAACCACTGATTTGGCTGATTAGGAACGCAAATTATACATAGTATATATAGTCTTATATAGTACAAGAGGCCTAGGTAAGCCCAGTAAGCACTAGGTACCTCTTGCTTGATTATGTTTGAAGAGAGACCTTTCATTTAATAGGTCACATTAAACTTTATTAATAATTGACTTTTTATGGGCTTATTTGGGCTTTCCCCTATGTATGTCATAATTTATGCATGCAGTTTTCACCTGGCTAACTGGTGGAAATAAGCTTTAAACACGTATCTACATGAGCCTTGTGGAAAAATTAGGAATTTGATTGTTGGATCGTTTTGAGCTTTACTTAATGACTGACATCAGGAGCTAAATGTGAATGCGTCACCAAAGATTCCTCAATGACATTTCTTGTGCAGCTGAACTAGAAAAAAAGCAAGGTGAAGGACAGAAATAAACCCAAGCCTACTTTTGCACTTGGACTATATGCTTATGCTTTCTTTAGACATGGTGTCACTATGATTAATGTCCTGTAAGAGTGGTTGTTCTCTAACATTCTCTTCAGTAAGTCAAGAGGTGTCCATACTGACCGAAGGCCGGCTAGCAGGCCCATTATTGAACATATGTGTTGAAAAAGAGGGTAAGGACAGAAAAAAAAACAGGCCTTTTGACTCATACTCATGGTCCTGTCATGACGTCAGACTCTGTATTTCTGTACTAACAAACCTCAGCAAACCTGCTGTCACTGAAGCGCTCATTATGGAAGAACTTGCCATGACACAGCTCTCACCTGCTTCACCTCTCGGCATGCTGTTAGGCATTTCGTAGCAGTATGACTTCCATATTCTAGGCCAAGTGACTTGATGCCTGACTCACCCCCACCCTCTGCTTCCAATTTTCAACCACCAGTAGGCCCAACATGAAGGCAACACATAATTGTCTGAGGAAGGACAGTAAATTGTGCTCTGCACATCACCAAGGTAGTAAGTGAACGTGGACTCGTTGGCATGGGCTGTCTCCTCCCATCGGGGGGAATTTAATGATGGTTAAAACAAGTTTTAGAACTTTTGAGATCTGCCAAGTTCCATGAAATTTGAGTTTTGATTTGAGAAGTCAGCCATGAAGTTTTATACTCGCATTAACAAAAGCATGCATTTGTGAATAGCACATATAATTAATATATGTTGTTGGACCAAAAGCTCTTGTGTCCAAGATAGTTAGTTTATAGGGCAGCAAAACATGAATGTAAATGGAAGTCAGTGTAATTTGGGTCCTTCACCATTTATCACTGTTTTTAACAAAGTGTGAAGACCAACTAGCGTACAAAGTATGTAAGAAATGTTAGTTCTGACAATGAAGAAAAGCTAGACACAGAGGATATAT
>JBBPCW010254312.1:0-13584 GCA_037974425.1 Phenacogrammus interruptus
CACTATATTATACACACACTGTATATATATGCTTGTGTGTGTATGTATATATATATATATATATATATATATATAGAGAGAGAGAGAGAGAGAGAGAGAGAGAGAGAGAGAGGGCTGGGCATGTTTTATTTACTTAACACAGACAAACTATTTTATCATTTTTTTATTTTGAAAGTTTGTTGCTTTTTTGTGCTCACGAACGTGAGCAGCACGCAGCTCTACGTCTCGGCTTGTTCCCATTACTTTTGTCTGATTATAATATTACAAAATCAAAACCACAGCGTCATAATATAATAACGCCTTTGGCCGTGACAGCAGGAACCCCATCTCAGACCAGCCTGGAGAAAGACTTCTCCCAGCGAGAGTTTAAAGCGGCACTGAGGTTTAAAGCGGCTTCTCTCTGTCAGCGGCCTCAGAGCCCTCGTCCACCCTGGAGGACACGGATCACCTCCCCCAGGCCGTGGCGCTGGCAGGGTGATATAGAGGGAGCAGCTGGGGGGGAGCAGCGGATGAGAGAAAGAGACAGAGATAAACTGAGGTAGCACAATGCACAAAGTGCCAAAAAAATCCAGACAATCCGGCCTGGAAACATTGTAACAATGCTTCGCTAATGCGGCCGCTCACGCAGCTTAAAGCGCAATTGATCAAAACACTTGTCAGAGAGGACACCCCGCTCACACAGCTGTGAAATTCTTTATTTCAATGAATGAAGCTCCGGCCAAACAGAGGCTCATGAGTAAACAGCGACTAGAGGAGGGCACAACAGATTAACTACCACAAGAATCAGTCTTTTTAATAAAATAAACTTCACTAAATGATACTAACATGAACCCAGCGATGATAAACAGACATGGATGATTCCATCATTAGAAAGCTGTAGAACAATGAGAATGAAGTTTAAAATCTACAGCCAATCTGCCTTGTATTCAAAACATGCTGATTAAACCTTAGGTTTGGTCACAAGTCTGTTTCAGGTTTTGTGATTTTCCACATGTAAACAGCTACATCCTCTACAAAGACGCTCTTCTGTGCATTTTAAAACACAATTACTGTTTATTAGCTTAATTTAAATAAAACACTAGAGCGAATAAATCTGAATTTGGCCTGTGCCGAAGTCATGTGAACTTATTTTAACACGGAAAATCTACAAAACATGTAATTTGACCAAGAGTATCCAAACAATTTAATGTAACAGTATCAAATCATTACAGTGAACATATAGTTACAGCACATTATGCTTCTAGATGTCCAATTTACTGCATAAATTTTAAACTTTAAACTTAATTTTTGTAATTTTTTTACAGTATTTCACTCTACACTTCATTGACTAAAATAATACCAGCGAGAACTAATAAGACAAGCAAACGTAACAGTAAATAAAGCTTAAAAATATTTGAGAATCCAACAAACTGAGCCAAACTGATTTAAAGAAAATTAAAGAACAAATTTTATACCTTTCTCAGTGTCAGTATTTAAATGTTGAATATTAATGCAAAGACCTTTTTTTTTCCAACTTAGACTAAAATAAAGGATCGTATTATGCCTTTGTTTCAAAAAGACATTAATTTATAAGCTTGCAATCCATGTGTGTATTCAAATCTTTGGATGAGAAACACTCATCTCAAAAGACTGACATCCTAAACCAATGACAAAAGCAAAGAACAAACTGTTAGTTATACCTCCACATTCAAATAATGTCAAAGAATTAATCACAAGAGCACCACACTGTGTTTCATGGCTCTGACCAAACGGCCGGCACCGAAGAGACTCAATTCGTCAATCGCCTGGTTCCCTTTTCACTTTCACCCACTCACAAATCAGGGAAATGGGAAAGTAAATCAGAGAGACATGTGTGTCAGTCAAAACCAAATCCATCACTTGTTGCTGTGTTAAAATAGAATCGGCAGAAGTCAAGGCCTTAAATGGGCACAGGGCCTTTCACTTTCTGAAGCAGCAACTTATATGGCAGCTTCACCTCTGAGTGTAATGAGGTTCGCCACTTTCTCCATGCAAGTCTCAATGCTGAGACCCCACTGAAGCCTGCAAAGAACTGAATGGAGCCGTCGGAAACTAACGATACCTTCGAGAAAAGCAGCGGAAACAGTGCGAACCTGACACATAAAAGAAGCTTCGATAAAAGCACTTACTTTTTTGGTCTAAAAACCTTTAATCAAAAATTCAAGTCGGCCAAAATGTGCCTTCGTACCGAAAACTTGATCTGGAGATCCGTAGATCACGCATCGATACTTTTAGTCAGTGCTTCCCAAAATCAATCTCTTTAATGTTACAATTTTGCAGGTTCAAGAACCCCTACAATAGTGAGCAGCTCAAATCATTATGAAACCAAACCCCTTAATTTTACCCCTTAAAATGACCTTAATTTTGACCTTAATTTCCAAGAAATTTGAGGGAAAAATTGAGGGGAAAAATGTACAGATTAAGGCTGATTAATGACTGAAAATGTTTTCAAATTAAATAATAGAACCTCCTGAATTAACAACTTAAATTTAAGATTTAGAGGTTTCACACTTAAATCTATTTTTAAGGTAAAATGAAGGGATCAGTTCACAAATGAATGGCCACTTCATTCAAATGAAGGGGTTTGGTGTATTTTCAAGGGTAAATGAAGCACATTTTAAGTACATTGTGTTTCATAGCGAATGTAAATATTATCAAATATCGGAACACAATGAGCAGCCCGGCCTCCTGGGACCCGGGTTCGGTTGTCTGTTGCGCTGCACCTCCCAGCTGGTCGGCTCATAATAGATTTAACGTGCAGCAGATGCGAATGGGGGCGAAAGGAATTTTTCAGACATTCTCATATCCTGCATTTGGAAGGAATTCTGTCAACTTTGTCCGTCCGTAATCTAAAACTGTACTGCTGTGCAGGACCAACCAAAATTATGGCCCGTGCCAACTATCCAGCTTTTAGATCTATTAACCGATCGCCCACTGCTGTCGAAATGCTGCTCTAATTTAGGTCCAACTTTTTAACCCCTGATTTTGCAAAGCACTTACAAAGCAGCCGTGCATTAAACCATGCACTAAAGTACGGAAAACTGAAAATACCTTCGGTATTTCTGCAAGTTCTGCTTATTTGCAGAGCAAAATATGTTGGAAAAAATTAACTGTGTCATTACTTTTTGAATAGACTAACTTTAATGTAATATATAGTATTTCCAATATTTTAAATGATATGGTGCCATGTGGTTCTCTGGACAGGACGTATAATTATTTTAGCTAAAAATTGCACAAAATAATCATTTGTACAGGTTTGCCCAAACTTTTGCATACAATGTTAAGGTCTGTAATCAGTGATTAAACATATAAACTTTTTTTTTAAAGGACAGTATAGTCCTGAAAACCAGTTACGAAAACAGTATCTGAGTATTTAAAGATTAATTTTATAAAGAAAGACATAATCATTAATTTTTTGGAAAAATGAAAACCAACAAAACTAAAGTAGCTACATTTTTGGATGCCCAACGGCATGAAACACATACGACAACATGTCTATAAACATATTTTTGATATACTGTCGTGTAAATACTATTTACACAACAGTTCTAAATATAAATTTTTTTAAAATAAAATAAACTATTGTAATCTAATAAACAATCTAGATTATTTGTCAGCATCATATAAATCTGAAATAATGTACTTTTAATGTATTTTTAAAATATAACTTAAATAGTAAATGCTATTTTCTTCTCATAAATGAAATGAGTACTTAAGGTGTTCGGTGTTTTCTGATGGTAATTTTTGAAAAATTACCATCAGAAAACAAGAAAAAAACAAGAAAAATGTTTTCTTACTTTGTTCTACTATTAAAGCTTTAATTTAGTATCAGTTAAATATCAGTCTTCTTAGTGCGATGACTGGCTTTTTCTCACTAATGCTTCATCATGTCCACCATAAAACAGATAAAAAAGAAAAAATATTAATATTAATATCTGTTGGTTTAAAAAAGGGACTTGCATTTAAAAACCTTTAAAAACAAGAACCTGTGATTCAGCCAGTATAAAAACCATTACACAGTAATGAAGATGAATGTGTAGAAGTGTGTGTTAGCGGTGAACTTAGCCCTGCTGGGAGCGGATGTGGTGAAACGGTGAAATTGATTTTTTGCCGCCGAGCTCACAGGGTCCATCCATCTTTTAATTTTTTCGTGTTGACCCCGGATACGACACACATCCGGGGCCGAGGGTACAAAGGTGCAAGCTTTCTGAAACAGCAGTATCAATTATTTCTGCCCCTCAGAGCTGTGAAGATGTGTGTATGAATAAAAACCTCCCGGAATGAGCAGTTTAATTAAAGTCCATCCACTGAGAGGACGCCTTCTCTTACCTCTGGAGGTGGTCTAGAGAAGCTGCAGCTCCAGAATCCACATGGCCTGTTCCTGGCTGCTTCTGGCCGTTCTCAAACCCGCTCTTGTCCCAGGCCTGTTTCATGCTGTCGCTTTTTTTCTACCTGTAAAGAAGGAAACTCCCGACAAAACACAGGCCGACCCGAAAGGAGCTGCTTGGTAGGTTTCCCTATAAAGCGACCGGGCGAAACAGAATCCCACTGGCTCACTGTCTTCCGTGACAGGCCGATCCTTAGGGTGGGAGGGGGGGAAGCCGACAGCTAAAGTCTGCCCCAGCTGCCTGTGGAGTCTGGCCAACGGCAGCAACGGCAGTGAGTGCCCTTCCACCTTCTCCAGCCCGTCCCCACCTAAACTGCGGAAAACAGAAAGTTCAACAAATGATAAAAGGCACTGGAGAGGCTCTTCAAAGGAGATGGCATGAGAGTTGGACACGAACTAAGAGGATACGACAGGAAGCAGGAGTCGAAAGCCAACCCACCAATTGGGAGCTGTAAACTGGACAGAGGGGGGTCGAGCCCACTCTCCTCCCCCTCCACTCGGCCCCTCTCGCCCTCCCACCCCCAGTCCCGGGACAGGGCAGGCGTGAGGAATGCCGTAAGTCACTCCACTAGGTGCTGGATTAATTTAGCAGCTGGATTCTTCAGAGCTGGGCCCTCGAACACAGCAGCAGCAGATTACTCTCATTTTATGGTGGGCGCTGTGGCAAAGAGACGGACGCCCTTCATTACCGGCAGGGCGAAGACAGCACAGACACCACACAGATGCCTTTTCCACTTAGAAAAGGCTCATTTAAAAAACTGTTAATCTGTGGGAAGAGACATGCTGGCACTCGGTCATCATCGTCCATAAACAGGGTCTGCATCACTTCAGCTAGAACAACAATGGCAGCTTCCCTTAAATAATACTGCTAAGCCCGCTGCTGGCAGCGTGACGGCGGGACTAAAACTGGGCCTCCAGCCCTAGACATTGGTGCAGTGAAAAACAGTGACATTTTATTTTGTGTGTCATTTGTGTGATTGTTAATACAAGCAATCACTACGAAACTCAAGATACTTAAAATCTGCCCAACACTCCCTTAATTTACCCCCGAAAATACCCTTTCAATTGAATTAAGCGGCCATTGATTTGTGAACCTGACCCCTTAATTTTACCTTAAAAACAGATTTAAGGCATGAGTGTGAAACCCCTTCAATTTAAGTGTTAATTCAGGAGGTTCTATTATTTAAGGGGCAAATTTGAAAAAGTAAGAAGAAAATTCAGTAGTTTTACCCATTAGTTCAGTAGTTTTACCCATTAAAATTAATTTTCTTTAATTTCCTGCAAATTAAGGTCAAAACTGAGGTCATTTTAAATGAAGGGGTTTGGTTTCATTGTGAATTTAAACTTGAGTTCAGGGAGGTCACGATTATAGATTGACGACACGATTATCGTCTGGGAAATAATCATGGTTTCACAATTATCGCGATTATTTCACATGTATCAGTTTCACAATGTGGACAGTCATGTTTTCTTTAGAGGTTTAACCTTTTGTTTACTGCTCTATTAAAAAAATAACCAGAGATGAAGCAGAAAGGAAAATATCTTCTACGTTTAAAGAAACAGTCCGAGGAAAGACCTTCTTAAATCGCACCCAATTCTGTAATGAGGTGATGCAGACCTGTGGATATGGTTTAGAACAGTCTATAAACAGTTTTTCTGACAATCATATTTACAAATACAGAAGAACCTAATCCAAGATCAGCCCTCCTCTGTCAGTACTAGTCCTGGTTGGTTTTGGGGATTTTTTTTATAGCTCACAGAAAGTCTTACTGTGTCCTGAACCACATCCAGCCCAGTGGTTTTTGGGCTGCATTTCTTTAACACTTAGTTTTGTAAATATGGTGTTGAGATTCCTACAAAAAAAAAGGTTGACGTTAAAGGACAGTATAGTCCTGAAAACCAGTTACGAAAACAGTATCCCGGTATTTAAAGTTTAATTTTATATAAAAAGCCCTAATCATTAATTTTTGAAAAAATGAAGACCGACAAAAGTAGCTACATCTTTGGATGCCCAACGGCACGAAACACATACGACAACATGGTTGTGTCAATATGTTCAATAGAACACAGAAAAGTTCTCAAAGTGGGGACAGGTGAGACGCACTGGGTAATTCAAAGTCTCAACACATCGTCTGCTTGAATGACTTATGGTAAAAGTTCAAGAAACATCAGACAGATTGCTGACAAGCACCCTGACCCAAGCACACATGTGTGAGTCTCTGGATATGTTCGGCCCGAGAGAAAGGAAATACTGTTCAATGTCCCTATAATCCACTACGTTCAGTAGACCAAGTCTACCTTTGCCACGTGAATTATGCAGAAAAAGAAAACTCCACACAAGTCAGTCACACCTTTAATGACGGGAACTGACTTCCCAAACGGCTCTGCTGGAACAGTAAACACACGGCAGTGAATAAAGAAAAAAAAACATTTGTTCAGTTATAGATCCTGTAACTATGGAATGAACTGTTATGTGTCAGAACATTCCGAAATTTGAACAGAATATAATACAATATTTTGTCATACGCAAAAGTCTGAACAAGTGAACAAGTTTGCTTAATTTCTCAAGTTAAAAAGACAACACAATCTTTAACGGAAACAACCATAAATATGGTATTTTAACAAACGTAAATATGGCATTTTAACAAACGTAAATATGGCATTTTAACAAACGTAAATATGGCATTTTAACAAACGTAAATATGGCATTTTAACAAACATCAATATGGCATTTTAACAAACGTAAATATGGTATTTTAACAAACGTAAATATGGCATTTAAACAAACATAAATATGGTATTTTAACAAACGTAAATATGTTATTTTAGTTATTATTTTTTAAAGACTATGTAAAAGACTACATATATATTTACTCGTACACACAATTGTTATTTGCATTTGTACCTGTTCACGTCCAATATACAGTTTACAGGCCAGTTTAAAGTTAGTGAAGTGACCATTTGTCATACGTAAACACACACCACAGCACACAGCATGAACAGCACGAACTTCAACCTCTGCATTTAACCCATTCACCAAGTGAAGCAGGGAGCAGCTACGAACACGGCGCCCGGGGAGCAGTGTGTGGGACGGTACTTTGCTCAGGGTACCTCAGCAGTGCCTAGCGGCCTTGGGGATCGAACCCGGACTTTCTGGCCGCAGGGCGAATGCCCTAACCACTAGGCTACCAGAAGAATATAATGCATTATTTTATTAGTAGTGGTCACTAGATGACAGTTTAAGATGATGTCATGCATTGTACATTATTCCTTTTGGTAATGGTTATTTTCTACAACGAAGATTTGATATTTGACAGTTTGAGGATGGGGCAACTTTAAAAATGGTATTGCTTAATTGTACGTGTATTCCTTGGAAAATGTTATCACAAAGTACATATCCTCCGTTTTATTTTAATGTCACTTAACATGTCATTTGGGAAAGCTGGGAAATCGTAGTGCTCCAAATGTCAGGTGTCTCCTCCAGGTCAGATATGATTCGGCGTACAGCTGCATTAATGTTGGGAGGAGTGAGCTGCAGCACCTCGCTGTTTCACATTAGCACTAAGAGTCATTAGACCTGTGTGAAGTCACGAGGGCGCCCCTTTGCACAAGATCGTTTTTCTGGAATATGTTATGAGTGCAGCTGGGAATGCCATTCAGGGACAAGCTGCCGGGTTTAGACGCACATGCTAAGCTTTTCAGAAGGTTAACAGTGACTCTAAAAGCAGAATACGTTGATTCAACCATTGCATGAAGAGTTAATGAAGATGACTGATGGGAGTTTATTCAATATTAAACCCATTGTGCCAATTTGAATCCAGTGGTGTCTAGTTCAAATGGATACATTTCTTTCTTCAGTTATTTGCATTATCTTGGTATAAATTCCTGTCTATGTGGCGAAAGCCGATCACTTTGGTTTGTACTAGCAGCAGCGCTGACCACTCGAGAACTCGTTCACTACGTTGACATTTGGTTCTCTATTTGGTATTTGGAAACTTTGTCATTCCTTAAGCCACAAAAATGCATGATCTACAATAAATGGACTTGAGTAGTTTCAGTACAATGGCATATTATCAACATCCTATTTTAAAGCTTAGTAGTAAAAGGTGATTTCACGCTATCTCTACTGTTATCGAGTCTCAGAATCTGGAAGTCAAATACGTGGAAACGTTCAATGTGTCTCAGGTTACATGTCTGAATAAGGGCAATAACAGTTTAAATTACTTCAGACATTAAGATAAGATAAATCTTTGTCACTTTTTCAAGGAACAATTCAATTTAAGCTGCAGTCGAGGAATAAAATACATCATATTAAATAGCAAAACGAATAGTAATAGTAGAAATATATACAAACTGCACTTATAAATGCAAAAATACAAATTACATATGGCATTGGATGGTTACAGTCTGTTGCACATTGTAAAAAGATACTGCACTTTATGAGGAGTTGGTGAACAGTTCAATTTTGAGTTCAGGGTCATGATTGCTTTTGGATTAAAACTGTTTTTAAGGCGGTTTCTCCTGGTTTTCATTGCTTTGTGTCTTTCTGATGGCAAAAGCTAGAAGAAGCAATGACCGGGGTGTGATGAGTCCTGTGAAATGTCTATTGCTTTTTTGCGGCAGCAGGAGGTGTAAATTTGTTCCAGGGTGGGGAGGGGGCAGCCATTTGTTTTTTCTGATGACCCTGAGGAGCGCTTTCCTTTCTGAGGAAGTGCAGCTGCCGTACAACACAGCACACTCTCTATGGAACAGTGGTTAAAGGCGAGGAGCAGATTTTCGGTGGAGCTGTTTTTTTCTGAGGAGTCTCTGCTGTACATTCTTCAGCAGCTCCTTGGAGTTAGCGCTCCAGGTCAGGTCACCCTCCAGCTCAATGCCCAGGAACCTGAACTCCAGGACCCTCTCCACACAGGCACTGCCAGTGATGAGTGGCTGGATGTTAGTTTTATTTTTCCTGAAGTCAAGCTCCTTTGCTGTGGTGTTAAGGAGCAGGTTGTTGACTCTGACAGCCGTTCGACCTCATCCCCGTATGCCAGCTCACCCTCCTTGCCCAAGATGAGCCCAACCAGCATCGCATCTTCTGCGAATTTAATGATCTTGTTGCTGAGGTGTGAGGGGACACAGTCATGTGTGGAGGGTATAGAGGAGCAGGCTGAGCACACACTGCTGAGGCTGAGCAAAGTGGAGGTGTGGGGACCCAGCCTGACCCCCTGGGAGCGACCTGACAGAAAGTCCAGTATCCAGCAGCAGGCGAGTGATGGAAGTCCCAGATCTGCCTGCTTGGACACCAGTCGTTGTGGGAGGATGGTGTTAAACACCAAGCTGAAGTCCAAGAAGAGCATTCTAGTGTAGCTCCCCTGCTGCGTCAGGGCAGTGTGAAGGGCTGTGGCCATCCTCACCCCTCTCTTTGCTTTGCTGGCAAACTGAAATGGGTCCAGGTCTGCTGGCAGGCGGGTGATGATTTGACTCCACACCAGTTTCTCCAAGCACTTCACGATGACAGGTGAGTGCCACTGGGCGGTAGTCATTCAGCCTGTTCGTGCTGGATTGTTTTGGCAGTGGAACAATGGTGGAGGACTTGAGGCAGCATGGGGCAGCGGCCTGGGAGAGGGTCTGGTTGAAAATCCAAGTGAAGATTCCAGTTGATCCAATGTCTTTCAGCACCGGGCCAGTAGCCTTCCTTGGGTCAACCTTCCTCACCTTACCTCACACTCCTCCACCATGAGAGCATTGCTGTTGTGGACAGGCGGCTGTGGTGGTGGTGCTGCTGGTGTCACCTCGAAGTGGGCAAAGAAAATTTCCTCTGCCAGAGAAACGTTACCCACAGTGGCCGAGGAGGTGCTGGCTTTGTAGCTGCCACATCTGCCTGGTGTTGTTGCTCCTCAGGTGGTCCCTTATCCTCCTTCTGTATGCTGCCTTGACCTCTCGGATGCCTCTCTTTAGGCTGACTGCACTGTAAAGTGCCCCATCCCCAGACCTGAGAGCAGTATTCCTGGCTTTCAGTAGGTTCTGTACCTCCCTCGTCATCTAGGGCCTCCTGCTGGGATAAATCCTAATGTGTCTGTCCCTGGTGATGTTGTCTCTGCAGAACTTGATGTAATCCAGGACTTTTGTAGTGTGGTTCTCCAGGTCCTGGTGACTGAAAACCTCCCAGTCCTGCTGTTGGGGGGTGTCCATGGGACATGTGGTGACAGTCTGGGTGGTAGCGGGAGCTTGTGTCCCGAGGGGATATTTGTAGGGATCAGAAGCAGGGACAGGTGATCAGACTGGCCGAGGTGGGCTAGCGGTTTAGCCCGGTAGGCCTGCCTGATGTTTGTGTACAGCTTGCCCAGTGTTTTTTTCTCCCCTGGTTGCACAATTTACGTATTGGTGGAATTTGGGGAGGACTGCTTTCAAATCTGCAGGATTGAAATCCCCCAGAATAATGTGAGCAGCCCCAGGATACTTGCTCTGTTTGCTGCTGATGGTGTCGTGCAAAAGCCCCAGACCCTAGCTAGCATTAGTATCTGCTGCTATGTACACAGCAGTTAGCACTACGCCAGTAAGTCCACGGGGGAGGTATATGGGTCTGCATTTAATTGTCATAAACTCCACGTCCGGAGAGCAGTGTCTGGTGTCTACGGTGGAGTTTGTACACCAGATGTTATTCATGTACATGCACAGTCCCCCCTACTCTTTTCTTATTTGAACTCAGTCCTGTCTTCCCGTGTAGCCGGTTAGCTCAATGGCCGTATTCGGAATGAGTGGATTCAACCACATCTCCATGATCAGCATAATGCAGTAGTCCCTGGTGTTCTTTTCAGTAGTAATCTATAGTCTCCACTCATCTAGTTCATTTGAAAGGAAAATGCTTGGCAGCGGTGGTTTGTGTGGCTGCAATGCAGTGGTTTGTGTGGCTGCGGCGGCTTTTGAGACTGTAATCCATGGAGAGGCCGGTGTCCTTGCGATGTCGTCTGGAATATTGTGGATGCAGAGAAACTTGGATGTCCGGCGAATTTTGCTCTGTGTGCCAATAGATAAAATATCCTGTCGGCTGTAGGTGTATTTAGCCAGGCAGGATGGAAAAAACAAGTCGGAGAGCACACAGCCGCTGCATCTACATGCGCTGCCATGAAACCTCTTGTAAATACACCCTCAAAACCCTCAGACCACATCGAGTTCTTAATTAACTTGGTGAAAACTTGTGGACATGGTTTAGGACACAAAATGACTTGCTGTGAGCTATAAAAATGATCAAAACTTCACCGCTACAGACACCAAACTGATCTTGAATGACATTCCATTCGCAACAGTCAAACTCACAAAGTCTGATTCAGGATCAGCACTCCTGTGAAAACAGACCCTGTTGTCCAAAATGGGGCCAGAATTTGGGTGACTATTGACTTCTAGGGCTTGTTTGCTACATTAGCATTTTAGCTCCAATTCTTCAACAAAGAAACTAATTTTGGACCCCAAACAAGTTTTGGCTGATCAACAACACCTGGGATAAGCGGGAAGATGTTTGGATGTTTTGGGTTTTTTTTTTACTTTTCTTGTAATTAAAGTTAAAAATACTGTGATGCATTTTCCAGTGAAATGAGCGTCTTAATTAAAGAGCGGCTCTAGGCTAGCCAAGCCAAAAAAATACAAACAAAAGAAACAATGCCAAAACCAAAACTACACTTCAAGGACAAACAAGAATTTTGTCTGTTAAATTATAAAATATGATGAATCATGCTTAATATGTTCAGGGACGTTTACTAAGAGGGTAAAAGGGTCCTTTTAATTTTCCGGGTGACTTTAAGACATTTAAGAGATTTTAACATAGCATTCTGTTTGTTGGTGCAGATGCAGGGTCAGCATGACCTCATAAAACAGGCTTAAAAAATAGGACTGAGGTTCCACTTGTAACAACAGCTTGTAAATGCCTGTGTCTTTTTTGTCCCCACAGGGTGACCAGTGCAACGAGAGGTTTACAATTACAGAACAAAAAATTACCCAGTGACACATGTCACATGCATTCAGTGGTTCTTACCTAGGATTTGGGGAGTTTAGAGCAAAAGGCTACATTTAATTCCTAAAGGCACTGCAATATTTTGAGTTGTTCCAGATGAAAAAACACTAATGTGCAGATCATGGCTTCAAAACAGTGGTGCTACATTGCCATGCGAAAGTCTTAGAGAAAATTAGATTCATGCTTTTTAACTCTCTGACCCTGTTTGTTTTTACTCTCCACTCAGTTCGGTCGTGGGGCCATTTTTGGCCAATTGAGACCCATAAAAACTACATTTTTTAATTCCTTGTTATTTACAGTTAAATCATACAGTTTAGGTTCAAATGCTTTCATTCTAAACTCAACACTTGAGAAATGGAGGTTTTAGTGTTTTTTTCCAGATGATGTAATTTATCGATTTTTGGACAAATGAGCAATTTTATATATTATTTTATATAAAGGCCATATATTTATATTTAATTTTATTATATATTTTTATTTTTATTTTTTTTGCTATTTTACTACATAGCATTTTAAACAACAACAGTAAATCCTTTTCTTTAAAAAAAAAAAAATCCTTTAAATTCCAGTTTGTTGGCACAATGCACTTGTTAGTAAACAACCTCAAAAATGGCTGTTTTCTCAAAGCTACTGGGGCCAAAAATGGATAAATGAAAGAATGAAAGCATTTGAACCTAAACTGTATGATTTAACTGTAAATAACAAGGAATTTAAAAATGTAGTTTTCATGGGTTTCAATTGTCCAAAAAAGGCCACAAGTGAGTCGAGTGTTACAACTGGATTTATGGAGTATATTATTGATATTATGGAGGATATTACTGATATTATGGAGTTTAGTATTGATATTATGTAGTATATTATAGATATTATGGATGATATTATGGAGGATATTATTGCTACTATGGAGGACATTATTGTTATTATGGAGGATATTATTGCTATTATTGAGGATATTATTGATATTATGGAGGATATTATTGATATTATGGAGTTTAATATTGATATGTAGTATATTATTGATATTATGGATAGTGTTGTTCCGATACCGATACTAGTATCGGAAATGCTGCCAATACCACCAAAAAATCTGGTATCGGTATCGGTGAGTATTTGAGTCCACATACCGATCCGATACCATTTTCCTAAACATAACCTAGTTCTGCCGCTAGCTTTGCTTAACACTGCAAAT
>JBBPCW010254368.1:0-13574 GCA_037974425.1 Phenacogrammus interruptus
TGTGTGGGTGTGTGTGTGTGTGTGTGTGTGTGTGTGTGTGTGTGTGTGTGTGTGTGTGTGTGTGTGTGTGTGTGGTTAATTGGTCCATGCTTTGATCATTTTCAGCATGCAGAGAGATGCATCTTTGAAGGTGCGTGTGTTTGTGTGCATATTTACCACAGCCCTGTACTGGACTGTAACACACACACACACACACACACACACACACACACACATTATTCATGCATGAGATAACACAGGCACTCATGCATGAACATTTACCCACAAACACATACACACTTCTGCAACAACCCAGAGAAATAAAATACTGGAAAGACTACTCACACGCACAGAAACACACACAAATGCAGCAGCCGTGCGCTTATTACTGTTGTCCTGTTCAGAGCAAAGTGTAAACCTGCCGTAAAGCCTTGCGCAAGCCGCTCCTGACCGCTGCTATCTCTACAACTTCATCTGCTGAACGACTATACCATCAATTATACACCCAGCGCCCTCGCCGCAACAACAAAAGCCCATATTGTTCTACCAGACTGTACATGAAAATTAATGTTCTATTTATACACTGTGACATAGTTCAATCCATTTTAGCAGCACGTCTTCAGGAAAATAACAAGAGACTGGCATAATACAGAGCCAACAGTGAAGTTCAATCATGATGTACTAAACCATACTAAAGCTCACAATATTTCACAATATTCAACATCACCTAGGTGCACACACACACATCTGATACTACATGCTGCAACAGTGACTGCAGTGGATGAGAATTCAATAGGCGAGGTACCAGGGGTGGGAAACACGATTATACAATAATCACAATAAATCTGCATATTGTGGGTGACATCAATACTTCAACAACACTGATCAATTGCTTGTTTCACTGAAAATGTAAAAGGGATGCTCATGTTTTGCCGCTGCTACTGGGAGATGGATAGTTCATCACCAAATATAACCCAAAGAAGAAAACATTCCTAAACTTTCCTTGACAAATGAGCAATTCCTCTACTGGTATATTTCAGACCTGTGGGAAACACTGACATTACTAGCAAAATATTTTACATGAATTTAACCAGAGACATGAACAAAATTTTATTAAAGGCCATCGCTGTTTTGACTACGCTAGATTTTACTGATGTGTATTTTAAATGTTGAACAGAATAATGCTTTCTATTCAAAGATTAATGAACTGAACAGCTAGGTTAACTTACTTTCTTAAGTTGTAACAGCAAATTAATGTTATCATTTTTCCCCATACCCCCCTCTACAACGCCATCCAACCTCTATTTACTGTGTGTCATCATCCATAAAGGAAACAATAGTTCAGTGGTTCTCAACCTTTTGCAAGCTGGGCCCCCCCAAAGCTGGTTCATAGCAGTTGGGGCCCCAGTAGCAAAGTTTGAAAGTGGTTTTGCTTTTAAAAAGACTACTTGGACCAAATGAACATATTGTTGTGAACAGTGGTGGAAATACCAGCGACCTGTTTCAGAACCTCAAAACAAAATACGTTCTCAAAGACCAAGACAGACTGTGATAACAGATTTCTGAGGTATGGTGGTCAACCAGTATGGTCTGTGAAACCAAGAGACATTGTTGGGATTTACATGAGTCTCTGCTTTTGAGAATAAAAGCAAATTAGATTGAAGTAACAAATACAATTACAGTGTGTTTATGCAAGGGCCTGTCCTGTAATGAGAGAACAAACTGTAAAAAAACTCCGTTACCAGACTGAGATGCGCAAAAAAATGTAAACTAATCATTTAGAAATTTGAATACTGTAATTTCAGTTTTTGCCCACAATACCCACTTCTACACCAGTAAAACTGTCTAAGACAGACGTTCTTCTGAACTGCATCGGTGCTTGACTGCGTTTGGTGAAGGTCGTACAGAGTCACGCCTCACACGGCAGCAGCTGGATATGTGTGTGTGTGTGTGTGCATGTATGTGCGTGTGTATGTATGTGTGTGTGTGTGTGTGTGTGTGTGTGTGTGTGTGTGTGTGTGTGTGTGTGGGTGTGTGTGTGTGTGTGTGTGTATGTGAGTGTGTGTGTGTGTGTGCATGTATGTGAGTGTGTGTGTGTGTGTGCATGTATGTGTGTGTGTGTGCATGTATGTGAGTGTGTGTGTGTGTGTGTAGGCATTACATATACCACCCCTCAAAACATGGCTTCTAGCGAATTGCTAAATTGCGGTGATGTGACTGGGCAGGGTTTACTGCCTCCTTCCTGCTCCCCATCACACTAGCTCCAATACTACAGTGAAACACTACTTGAGTCCAGCCTGTTTAAATGCCTCTCACGTTACTGTTGCTTAACTCATCCTCATCACACCCTGAGCTCAGCGAGATTACTGAATCGCTCAACAGCTATTTGTTGAATTCATTAAATTCATCAACTTGATGTGAGTACATTTCACTGCAGTAACGATGTTGGCATGACAGGAGTGAAAAATAAGCACCAGACGATATGATCTTCAAAATGTTTAAGATGTTACAGAATTCCATATGAGTATGTGAATTACATCAGAAATCTTTTCATTTGATCCCTCGAGGCATATGACCTCATTTCTCCATATATCATCTTCATATCTGACTGATTTCTTTGAAAACTAGGACTTCAGCCCTTCTGTCAATTAATGCACTTTTAAAGGCAGGGGAAAGGTGACATGAAACAAAGCACGTCAGTCACTTACTGCAAACCCTACTTCCCTTCAACATCAATCCTGTGTGCGGTGTTGATTTCTAATTGCATCATGTTGTTAAATGATGCAGAATCTAAACCTAACTGTTTTTTTTTACTCAAAACGTGAAGAAAGCTCTTTCTCATTCTTTTTCGTTTGTTTGAGGGTACAAGGTTTAAAAATGCTTCTTTAAAGACACCTTGTTGAAAGGAAACAGGACACTTCGAGGACACTGCAGAAACCCAACAGGCTCAAATCGAGTGGAGCTCAAATTTCCACCTGTTTTAGATGCCTGGAGCCATCACCACTCTGAAAAGCTAATTTAACCAATTAGCAATTCTACTTTGTAGTTAGATTATTAGATGATGATGAGATACTGATATTTTCCGTACACCAACATGAACGTGCACACACACCTCAACATGTACACAGACTCGTGTGCAGAGTCTTACAGTTTGACACTAGTGGCTTAAGTGACTGACAAAGGAATGGCACAATGAACACACTCATGCAAATGTTGACAATTACAACAATTACAACCAGATGTTAAACCAAACAAAGCATGTATTTTTCTTTGGTGAGTGTTAACATATGAACTTGTAAGTGCTGACAACATTTGCCTTTGCTTCCTGAGTAGCACACTTTAGCAAGCTGTAAATAGTAAAATATCATACATCTGAAAATAATAACTGACAGCATACCATTCTAGATTGCACATGGATACCTTTACAGGCCATTTAATGCTGATACCGTTATCTTCAACTGGAAGAGTAAACAATCTGCCAGATTCTCATTAGCCTCAGTTATAAGTGTGACAAAAAACACGGTCCCAGCACAGTTCCAGTCTTCAGGAACCAAAGGTTCTACATTTTCTGCGGTGGAAAAACTGCCTCATCTACCCATTATACCTGCTAAGTTCACATAGATCAGAACTGCTGGTATAGGCTGGTAGTATTACTAATATGGTTTGTAAGGGTTTAGCAAGTAAAGCATTAGTCAACTTCAGAGCTCAAAAAAAGCTAAATTAGAATTTTTCTATATTCACAAGCAGAGATGAGAACTCCAATGGTTGCCATTTACAAGCAGTCCTTGCTGCAGCATTTTTGCTCTCTCTTTTCTTCCCTCTGACTTGCTCGCTCGCTTTCTCTCTCTCTCTCTCTCTCTGTGTCTCGCTCACCCTGGAAGCTGCTTGAGTGGAAGAACGGCACATCCCTGTAAAGCCCGCTATCTGAGCGTGCTGTGCTTCTCTCCGCTGGCTCTTGCTGTTTCAGAGTCCATCTAATCCAATAGGCTTCTCGATCGTCATTCACAAAAACATCTTAAGAAAAAAAGACTCATTCATAAAAACACTACACTCCATGCGAACCCCAAAACCGTATAAAAAATAAACCATCACCCCAATCAATCTGACTGACCCTGCACCAGATAGCACCCATTACACAGAAAGGAAGCTATTTCAGAAACAACTCAAACAACTCGCTCTCTTAATGCACTGTGTTCAAGAAACAGAGCCCTCGTTGTTCACCCTATTTTATTTAACCAAACACGTTCCGTTCTGAAATTATAGGGGTCTTTCAAATGACTCCCATTTATGCGACCATTCCTAAAGGCCATTTTCCTAATGCTATCTCTTCTGAGCACCACACACACAAACACCCATGCCAGCGTCCCGTTTTCGACCCTGCACTTAAAAAGCTGGCTGCTTTTCAGAAGCATGAGGATGAGAAATGGCTACCTCTATTAGCAGGTGGTTGGCTCCATAGAAGCACCGATGGAGTAGATCTGTGCAAGCTCTTTGGAAGTAGGGGTTGGTCACTAGACTTTATGCAGCGCTTCTGGGTGAGAGCTAACCCAGCAGGTCCAACCCTCAGGTTCACTGATACTGAGATTGAGATACTACTCCATCCCAGCAGGAGTCAAAGCACAGCGGTGGTTTGTAGCTTCACCGTATTCGTCATAAATGCAGGTGTCCAATCTTGAAAGATTTACATGCTAATGACCTGGACTACAAGAACGGCATGCATACCCACACAGATGGCCACTCTATTTTACAGGGAGTGAAGAGGGTTTTATTCTTTGAAGAGTGAATTTCTATGGACAGAACGAGGGTAAGAAACCTTGAGCTGTCCAACATCATATAAAATATATCAGCCCTTGAGCTACATCTGCCCTGTGAAGAGCCTTAACCCTCTGTGATTATTAGCATCCTTAGCTAGCAGCATGCACCTCCTGCTGCCTCTCACTCTGATGAAAATGAAAATCTAATCTATTAAAAAGGTGGTTGAAGAAGAATTCTATGTGGTTCCTTACTAGGAGGAATTTCGACAACATTCTCTAGAGCCCTATGAAGATAGAAAACAAGTTAGCAATGAATTAGCAAGCACCTGACTAGCTGGTATTCCGACTAGGTGTCATGCATGCCGATGTGAACAGCGTAGCTCAGTTTCACATGCGAAATCCTCCAGTTTCTTATTTCTGTGTAATTCCTCTCTACAAAGTCTCTACATGCATGATTAGGCACTAGGAAAATGCTACATGTCTCTAGGTTGCTTAAAGACTTAAAGAAATACTTATTTTCTTAACCACACTTTGCTGAAGAAGCCATTCCTTGGTTGTCCTTTGCAGAACTTCACTGAAAAAGTTTACCTGACAACAAAAAAGAGTCCCGATGGGAAATAAAGCTCAATAATCTAAAAATAGTTCTGTTTGAACCCATGACTTTGTAGTTTGGGACATGAGGAACTTTATGAAGTATTATTTTTACCCTTGGCACAGCTCTTCAGAAAGAAACCATTCAGCTAGCAGAAACTATTTTTCATGTCTGCAAATGGCCAATATTATATGTTTTCCTTCTATTTTATTTTTCCTCTGATGTTTGTGTTCCACAAATATAATTCACATATCAGTCTTATGTAACCATTTTCCACCCATGCCTGTACCTTAAAAATACTTCCAGCTATAAAAGAACAGCCATGATATGGGCCCTTAAATATACTGAAAGGTATTGCAACCTCAATATGTCTCAGTATAATCACAGTAATTATGGTTCATCCATATCATACTTAAAACCCAGTCTACAATCCTTACTTCTGAGAGTGTAATAATTGACACTGTTTGTCTACTAAAAACAAGTTGTGTTGTTTTATACAGAGTAGATTTAGTGTGACACTGTATCGGCCAGACTGGCAAGCCAGACTTTTGAGGAACCTCACACGTACTCGGCTGTGCGCAGATGAGGGTGTTTCCATAAGGAGAGTTGTGCATTAACACTTGCACACTTTTCCACACTGCCAAGATCTGGGTATTGGCAGCAGGTTCTGTCAACTTACTAGTGGTAGTATTAGAGCATTCATCATTACTGAGGTACATAATACTGAATTATGTTTCATAACTTGCTAGCCCATTTATACTTTGTACCATGTTCTATTTGCAGGTACAGGGAAAGCAACATTTTCAGTGGAGAGATCCCATTGTGGGATTGTTTGTACTGGATGCAGTATAATCAGTATTAAAATTAGTACTTTATTTTCTCCGATAGGTTGAATTAATTGTTAAACACCTGTGCACACTGAATTGAAATACTGAACAGCGCATATAATCTGTTAGATTGTTATATGTCTTATAAGATAGCCATTGTCCATGTCTACAAGGTAATTAAGGCCGTTTTACTTACTATCTGAAACCATCTCTGAACCTACCCCTGTCATCTGAGATTATTTAGAGCCCTGCAAATATTTTCTTCCACAATATCCACAGCATGCTTTCAGTAACATTTGTATACAACAGCTGAAATCATATAGGTAGTTCTAAATGTTTTGAAATATAGACTTCTTTTATTGTTTACTTTTAAAGGATTCATTGTAACATTGTGCTACTGTGTAGAGGCTGCACTTTAGCCTGGCTAGCTCTCACTGCTAAATTATCTTATGTATAGTTTCAAAATTCTGGCTTGGTAGCGGTCCGGACTACTGATGCCTGTTTTTTATGGAACTGTGCTATAGATCTGTGTTTCAAAAAAAAATATTATGTTCAAATATGTGGGAGCAATACCCTTTGTATAGAAATTTGGATATACTCATAGCCGTGTGTTTGTTAAAGAGTTTACAGTAATCCCCGTTAATCGCGGGGGTTGCGTTCCAAGAGCACCCGCATATAGTGAAAAAACGCGTTGTTTCATTTTTATTGTTTCATTTTCATTTCAATTTCATTTTAAACTCAGTTTAATACATTGCCCTCAATAAAAATGTAAAGATAAACCGTGTCTGTAGTGTACAGTTTACCCTGAACTCATGCAGTGCTAGAATGTAAATACCGATGTATAGACTGCACCATAATTCATACACAGGTATTTTCATTTATATGCACTGTCTTTCATTTTGTATAAGTATGGTAAATACAGTAATAATTTAATGTATTTTCATTATTAAAAATTTAGTAAAATGTAGGAGTAATCACCAATCATATTTACAGTTCAATAATGTTCTGTTCATCCAGTGGCGATTTGTATTGTATTAATAATTGGCACTAAAATAAATGAAGAATCATATATAGCCATGAAATAAAAAAATGTATCTGCTGTTTCCACAAATTTGCTGTGGTTGAATTTGAAACACTTTAATTTCATTTTAAATTCAGCTTAATACATTACCCTTAACGATTACCCATATTTACATTCTAGCACTGCATGAGTTCAGTGTAAACTTTACAGTACAGATACGGATTTATCTTTATAATTTCATTAAGGGGAATGTATTTAACTGTGTCCCTTTTTGTTTTGTATCCCCCTTTTGTTTCCTCTCCCCAGGTCCGGCAAAATGTTTACAATAACAAAACAAAATAATAAGAAATAATAAGAAACAAGAATAATAAGAAATATATATATATGTATCGACATATATATGTATTGACATAAGTGGAGCCTATAGAGAGTCTACAGTGCTCCTGTTACACCGGTGCTTTCTTGGTCGCATAGACCATCACCTGAGTACTAGGGGTAACTTAACTCTGGATAGGGTAAGTATGAATATTACGTGTGCGGGAGTGGTGATGGGGGATCTGGCAACCCGAGGCTGTCCACCTGTCTGGTGTTACAGCTGTAGGAAATGTAAGTGTCTGTGTCGTGTGATTGGTTGTGAGAGAGAGGCTGAGCACTTAAATTCTCAGCTGATCCTGGTAGATGTTGTGTGGACACCAAGAACCTGGGTTGTGATCAGACCGGGAGGAAAACTAAGCTGACGGCGTGTGGCCAAAGACGTCGGAGCACTCAAGTCAAGGAAACCGGGTCGAAGCCGCTTCATCTCCGCCGTGTAGTCGGTGAGAGTTTCGGGCTCTGAGTTCATGGACTAATAGAGATTGTGTTTTGCAGACTGAAGGCGAGAAAACCCCAGAGGAGAGAGGATCTCCAAGCTCAAGTAAAAAACGTATCGGTGCCGTGGTCCCACGCACGCAGCCCTGCAGTGGATTCACAGTGGTGTCCAAAAGTGTATCAGTAGTAGTACTTTCAGTTGCTGTTTCGTTTTGTTAATTGCCCTTGAAGAAGAAACATTAAAACTCAGTGGATTCTACGTGACCTCTTGTCTGTGCGTTCTTACCTACCCCGGTCTAACAACTCCTCTTAACAAAGCAAAAAGTGTTTGGCAAAACAAGCATTCAGACCAGCATTCTGATTGCTAAAAGTGCCAGACATGACAAAAAAAATTAAATTTAGTGTTCTGGGAGAATATCTGGGGCATATTTAGGGTTTACACTATAAAAATATGCATTTTTTTCGGAGTGAACGGATTGGATTGCTATTTATGTTTTTAGTAAATTCTATATTTTTAATCATTTAGAACTAAAATGAGTAAAAAAAATACCCATATTGCCACGAAAAAAGCAAAAAAATGTTGAGAAAATCTGCAGTTCCGCGTTGTTTTGCAGATTTCCGCGTAAAACGATCTGTTTGGTTCTCGTAAAAAAAAATCTGTGTGTGACTGGATCCCGCGAGTCCTGAGCCGTGTAAAACTGGGGGATTACTGTATTCGGGAATAGTAGTTTCAACACAGCCCCAGTCAAGACCCAACACACTTCACATCACCACACTCTCTACACACCTATATACAATGCCCATAGTGTAAACAATGACAAATTCGAATCTGGGCAGAACCAAAAGAAACCTCACAGAAAGCAGATCTGCTTCCAGTTTGAATGCCACCCATGCTGACCAACGCATTTAACAATAAACCTTCTCAAGACTCACATATACACACACACACACACACACACACACACACACTCGCTTCCACACAACATCTGGCATGTCCTCACACACACCGGGTGCCAAGAAAGAGGCTGGATTCACACTGAGCACATCAACACACTCTTCATGGACACACTCACAGCTGTCAGCATCTTTAGAATGCAGGCTCACACTCAAACACACACACACACACACACACACACACACACACACACACACACACACACACACACAAATTCATTGTGACCTACAAGTGGACACATGGATGTCCACATTAACAGGTAATAATAATAGGAACGTTGTAATAATAGGAGGAACGTTGTTTCGTTTCACTGTGTACTAACTGTATATGGTTGAAATGACAAATGAAGCCTTGAACTTGAACTAATAATAATAATAATAATAATAATAATAATAATAATAATAATACATTTTATTTATTTAAAAGCGCCTTTCTGGCACACAACGTCCCCGTACAATAAAACAAGTGCTACAAACCGTAACGAAACAATAAAAAAATACAAAAATAATTATAGTAATAATAATTACAGACAAGAAAAAAATAAATAAGAATCAGAGCGAGAAAGCACACCTGAACAGATGGGTTTTGAGTGTGGATTTAAAGTGTAATAGTGAAGTGATGTTTCTGAGGTCAGGTGGTAGTGAGTTCCATAGCCGGGGGGGGCAGAGCAGCTGAAAGCTCTGCTCCCCATAGTGGTAAGATGGGCAGAAGGGACAGTTAAGTGGATGGAGGAGGATGATCTGAGGGTATGAGAGGGTGTGGCAATATGAAGGAGGTCAGATAGATATGGAGGGGCGAGGCCGTGAATGGTCTTGAATGTTAAAAGAATAATTTTAAATTCAACCCGAAATTTAACTGGGAGCCAGTGGAGCTGCTGCAAGACGGGAGTTATATGATGGATAGAAGGAGTTCTGGTAACGATGCGGGCGGCTGAATTCTGGACCAGTTCAAGCTTGTGGGGAGTTTTGTGAGGAAGACCGAAAAGTAGGGAATTACAATAATCCAAACGAGAAGTGACCAGACTGTGAACGAGGATGGCAGCAGTGTGAGGGGTAAGAGGGGGACGGAGACAGTTAATATTACGAAGTTGAAAATATGTACACCGGATAATATTGTTGATATGGGACTGAAAAGAAAGAGTACTGTCGATATGTAATATCAACCATGAACATAAAAATCCAAACCTGCACACACTCATATGTATGCCTGAGCAGATGTACACAAATAAAGGAACTAGGACTGCACAATATATTGCCAATTTAACGTCATTGCGATATCAACATGTGCAATATACATATCGCGAAAAAATGTACATATCACATTTATTAACTGAACTGCAATAAATGGTGTTTTTCCAAAGCTCTTCACCCAGTGCTACAGAGAAGAGGGCAAAAAAATCACTGGGCAGTTTCTTCATCTTCTGTGCTGCTGTTATAGGTTGTTCCTTTTTTTTCTGGCTAAGAACTTAAATTATGTCTACATTTATTTAAAAAATTATTTTCAGATTTTTTTCAACAATGTTCAATGGTTCAAATGTTTTATGGGAGGCATTAAATACTCTGTTTAAGTAAATTCTTTTTTAAAAAAAACATGTTGGAATGGAAGTATCACATTTAATTTTTTTTCTGAATAGACTAGTCAGCGCCTGCAGCCTTTATTACCACAAATCCAAAGGAGAAACACTTTAACACTATAAATGCTAAGTTTTTACTTACTTGCATATCGCCATCGCAACACTCAACAACATTATTGCATATCGCATGTCTTCCTAATATCGTGCAGACCTAAAAGGAACCATAAAATCTACACAGTATGTCATATTTAGACCAGGCATATGTTAAGTGACATGCGCACACATGTCTACTCCAGTGCAGTATGGCACACGCCTTGACTACACACACACACACACACACACACACACACACACACACACACACACACACACACACACACACACACTTGCACAGCTGTTTGTTTGCCACATATACCCAGGTTGTGTCAGGGTCTTACTCAAAGGAAAAAAGCAGAAACACTCTGTTTGACACGGTCGTTATTAAAGGTCAATGGCCGTGTGGCCACACCATTACCATAAAAAGAAAAGCATCATGGGAACCTCGGTGTGATGTGCACGTTTCTGACAAACCGCAATTATCATTCTGACACACAGGTGCCTGATGACCTTACCATGTCATTCATTCTTTCATTGTTGTGTCATGACAATTAACCCTGACATGTAAAGTTAAGTCAGGTCAAGTAGTTTTATTGTCATTTCAGCCATTTACACAGTACACACTGAAATGAAACAATGTTCCTCCAGAAACATAAAGAACAAAAACAGAAACAACACTAAACTACATAAGTGCCCACAGAGTGGAAAGAGAGCAGGAGAGAAAGTGCAAGAAAAACACATGAGCAACAAAACAAAAGGACAAGACAACATTTAGTTCAGTCAACAAAAGCAACTGCAGTGTAAGCCTTAAAGAATACAGTATTATGACAGCAGATGCTGTATTCTTGCCACAGAGTTGCTAAGTGTGCGAAAAATGCAAATATAGAGATAGACAGCAATAAATAACAAACGTGTAAATATTTGAAGTAGAAAGACCAACCTGGTGCAGTACATAATAAATAAAGGGTTTCTGCAGCGGCAGTTGGGTTGTAAGTTGTTTTCAAGGCAGAATATTTCAGTGTGTATATGCGTTGTGTTAGGAGAAGGAGAAGGTTCAGGTCAAAGGTGTTTGTGTGTGTCTGTATGTGTGTGCGTGTGTGTGTGTGTGTGTGTGTGTGTGTACAGTTTCTGACTGAGGACTCTAACGACTGATGGAATAAACTGCTCTTCATTCTAGCACTGGAGGCACCTCTCTCTTTTGCCTGACAATAGTAGGTACAAGACGTGTGGATACAGGGTGTGGTGTAAATGCAAGAGAGGGGAGAGAGACCCTGGTGATCTTTCCATATCACACCTTGATGCAGCTACAGACAGTGCTCTCTAAAGTCTAAACAGGAAACAAAGACAAGGGTGAGCCTTTTTTGACGATGGAGCAGGGGCCCCAGCTAAATAGCTGTTGATGATCAGTGGAGAATGATCACATCCTGCTCTCCTGAAGTTTACTCTTTTGTATTGTCCACATTCAGAGACAAGTTGTCTCTGCACCAGTGCATTTGCCATTGCACTTCTGCTCTGCATGCCACCTTGTTGTTCCCGCTGATCAAACCAACCAGATTCATGTCATCAGCATACTTGATGATGCAGTTTGAGCTGTGCATGACTAAACAGCCAAGGCTCTGCATCGTGAACAAGAGAGGCCTGTCCTCAAAGTGGTGGCACTAGAGATGTTGATCCTGATCCTGACTCACTGAGGTCTCCCAGTCAGGAAGTCCAAGACCCAGTTACAGAGGGGAGTTCAGGTCCAGGAGTCTCAGCTTCCCAATCTGATACTGAGGAAAGATGGTGCTGAATGCTAGACTGAAGTCTATGGATCGCATTCTCATCTAAGTGTCTTTTTGTCCAGGTGGTTGAGAGCCAGGTGAAGGGTAGTGGTGATGGTATAATTCATTGAGCAGTTGGGACGATATGCAAATTGCAGGGAGTCCAGTGAGGGGAGCAGCTGTAATTTGTTTGCGTGTAACGGGATGGTAGTCATTGAGACACGACACAGGAATGATGGTGAAGGCTTTGAAGCATGCTGGAATAATGGTGGTGCTCAGAGTGATATTGAACAAATGCCAGCTGGTCTGTGCTTCCTCTGAGTACATGATCAAGAATATTGTCTGATTCGATGACCTTCCATGGGTTGACTCACATTAGCCATGGTCAGACAGAGAACCCGGTTGTTGGAGGGAGCGGGATTCACTTCCTTGCTGCCATGTTGTTGTACCTCAAACCGTGCATAAAAGTCATTCAGGTATTCTGGGAGGGAGGTCTCACCAACACAGGCATATATAGACGTAGTTGGAGATGGATTAGATCCCTTGCCCAATGCACTGTGTGTCGCCAGTGTTCTGAGCTGAACCATGTCTCCTTAAAAACGAAAACACATGAGCATCAGATGAGACTGTGGTCTGAGGGCCCGGTCCATATAGCAAGGCAAGGTCACGGAGGTTGTTCAGCATTCCATCCTCAAGTTAAGTTTATTGTTGATATGGCAGTAATGCACATGTTCATCTGCCATACATGTGAAAGTCGACTACAATTACACCAAGTACTGGATCCCTTTTGCCGCAATCTTGGTCAGCATGTGTATTCCAAGAAGTGTTAAAATTTATATAACATTGTATTATAGGATTTATTTATGTAGTTTTGTCAGGGATAAGTCAAACCATCACGTAAAAGCCGGGGGCTGGAAAAAAAAACATCTCTTGCTAAGATAGTTCTTGCGATGAATGTGGGAAAAAAACAGAATAAAACATAATGAAGAACAGGGCACAAACTAACACATTTTGGCTTTGCTTAATAATTATAATAGTGTCTCAGCTAGGGGTGTGACAAGATCTCGTGGTACGAGATCTTGCGAGATCAGATTGGTCTCGCGAGATGCGTCTGGTCTCGCGAGACCGTGACAATATCCTTGCGTTACTAAAAGCTGCGCCTGTGAAGAGAACGGAAAGAAATTCAGTTCGCATGAAAGGGCAAACAACC